>JADLZL010006998.1:0-51468 GCA_015844335.1 Chrysopogon serrulatus | reverse complement strand
TATTTGGCCATCAACCGTCCGTGGAGGTCTTCATAACAGTTCAATTGGATGTCTTTGAGACAATTCTACCAACCTGGCATGGAACAACTTGTTTCCTGTCTTGCCAAAACTTCCCTTGCTTTTGCCAAGTATAATATTCTGGCAAATCTTTATATATTATTCCTCTTGCTTTTTCATGTAACATGTTAGCTTCAAAGTACGCTGTCAACATCGACCTATCTATGTCGTCACGTTTTATCGCATCCTTGATTTTATCTTTGCCATTATATGAAACTGTGTGCATATTTGGGAGATGAAGTTGCAGTTGTATGACAGATGGATATACCTTGCTTAGTTCAAATCCATATATTCTCCATAGTGCTTCAGGAGGTGTCACCCACCGTGCGTCAACATATTGACTGATCTCATCAATTTCATTTTCATTGTCTGCTCTAGATATAGGTGATGACAAGCCATGTCGCATGTAGATGTATTTGAACAAGTACTTAGCGGATTTAATGCTTGAGCATACCTCAACATTTATGTGACAGTTGAACTTCTGCAATAGATATGGGTTATATGGAATGACCCACCTATTGTCTAGTTCGTGGTTTCGGAGTGTTTGAATCCGGCCATCATTGCGCCTTCTATACAATGGGTAGGAGTTCTTGACTTGAATAGTGGCTTCAGTAAATGGCCTTGGGTACTGATTCTTGCATGACGGGCGGTTCTTTGTGCATGGGCAATTTTGATTCAATATACCACAAGGACCATGCATCATATATTTGATGACCATTTTGTAGAGCTCTGGGTACTTGTGCTTGTTAGGAAGTTCGGCGGAGATGATTCTATCATATTGTTTTGTACATGTGTACTTGTATTTCTCAGTCATGATTAGTAAGAAGTGAGCATGTGGTAGACCCCTTTTTTGGAACTCTATAACATAGGCATATGCCTTGACCTTTCCAAGAATATCGTTAGCAAACAATTGATACTTCATTTCTTCTAACTTCGCCCTAAAAACACGAACGATTAGATCTAGGCGATCTTGTGGTGTTTGTCCGAACTCTAGCTCACAGGTGATCTCTTCCCACTTGGGGTTGCATGTCATTGTAAGGAATATGTCTGGCTTTCCATATTTTTGAATTAAAGCCATGGCATCTAGGTAGCGACGTTGTTTATCTCGTGGACCTCCAATAAATGATGGGGCAAGAACCATTTGCTTCCCTACTGCATTTCCTTGTCCCTCTCTGGCTTGAAAGCTATCCAGAAGGCGTTGGTATAGATCTTCCCTTATTTCTTTTTGATGATGCCATATGTAGTCTAGTCGGCAAGTTTCAATCTTGATGTATGTATCTATGACAAATTGTTGAAAAAGCTGACCACCATGCAATGTCGGGTTCAATATGTTTGGTCGCATATGGAATTTATAGCAGTAGTATTCTCTCATGGTTACGCATAACCTACTGCTTGACTCTGTGTAAGAGTTGCAACAGTAAAAGTTAGCTACATATATAGGAATGTAACATATATAAAACTGAGTTTGAGGATAATAACATATGAAATGCAAACCTGGGTTAGCACGAGCCTTTATCACATCTTCCATTTTTATGTTGGTCTTTGGGATATTTGAATGCCAACCCAGTTCACCTCTTGGAAAGAATATAGGATATGACAATGGATCATAGCAACCATGGTATGATCGAATGCCTTGTGTTTCGTTGTTCTTCCCATCTAGTATCACATAATTGTCAAAAGTATTTCTTCTTTCATTTCCTTTGACCCACACTGCAGCTACCTCCGAAGTGATTGGTGCATTATATGTCCTCTGGTCCAACCTTTGGTCAAGGTTCAAGATTAGCCTAGAGTCCTTAAGGTTTTTGGCATGTCCCAGACTCCTAAACTGTTTAGAGTATGGATTGTCTTGTAGAATGTTGGTTATTATACCAATTACATGTTTATCTTCCTTGTACATTTCCTTGCGACAATGGCGATACCGGTGCTCTAGTCTTGGATCATCATCATAGAAACACGATTCTAGATTCTTTGGATGCGTGCTACTATTACCAAATGATCGCATATTATGATACATCCGTCCATGAGCTCGAAAGGTGTAAATGCCAGTTTTTCGCATGTCAGTTGTCTCTTTATCGAGGTGGCAGTAAAGAGAAGTAAATGAGAAGTGTCCATTGAAAAATCTTATATTGTTCCAAAAATGTCATGCATCAGAGTCACTGCTCGTCCAAAGTCTAATTAGTTCAGGTGGTGTCTCTACATTTACTAGTTTTATTTGTCCTTTTCTACAACATAGCCCCATAGATTCATACTTGAATTTCTTTGCATTGCAAAACCTACAATTTTCTACACTTTTCAACATGTGTGTGGTTTGTGGTATGTTGCTATATACGAGCTCATAAGGATCAAGGTTGTTAGAATCCTCTGCAATAGTTTTCTCATCTTCACTAATTTCAATTTCCACATCTGCCCCATTTTGGTGTGATATATGAAACATCAAAATTTAGGAAAGGAATGAATAATATATTGATGGAAATATATTTGAAGTGTATCAAATATACCTTGAAGAGGGTACATGTAATCATCCTCACTGGTGTCTTGTTTAAATATGACTCCATCATCACCTACAAAGTATAAAAATATGTATATATATGGGTTTCTTTTCAACCATGTTAGGACATATATAAAATTGATAACCTTATAATGGTTATAATCGCAAAATGATTGTCTTGGTGTCTCCACGTCTTTGGTGGTTGGAAAAATTGAGGGGATGTCTACCATAAGTCATGATTAGTTGTATATAGTGGGTGTATAATGTATTGAAATATAAGAGTATTGTGTATTATTACTGTTATTCTTGACTTCTAGCTGTTTTAAAGGTTCTATGACATTCTTGTCATTTTTCGTAGTAGATGTGTCTTCTTCTGATGATGCATAAACCATTGTCATATGTCTTTCGATAAGTTCTTTGTTGCAGGGTAGCAATGTTTGTTTGTCTCCTGATGTCACATGTTTTCTATATTTTACATTAAAGGTGGATGGAGTAACTTTTGGTGACATAACTATTTCAATAAATTTAGGATTCTCCATTGCGATTGAATCTTTCCTTTGTGTGCTCCGCTTCATTTCATGTTTAGCTATAATTTGTTCTATTCTAGCTTTCTTTTCTTCTGGCCACATGTTTGCATATTTTTTGCCCCTTTGGGGTATATCTTTTATGGAATAGTGTTGACTTCATTTTTTGCTTCATTTTTTGCTGATAAACTTCATGGCGTTTTTTTAGTTTTTCTTGCTTTTTTTCATTGGTCATCCTTGCATACCACTCTCTTTTCTTTTCCTGTTTTGTTCCTTGGCATCCATGACTGGAGGTTGCATCCCAAATGTCTTTCCTGCACAATAAATTTTAGTATCAAACTATTGAGATAGAGATCTAACTTTATTAACTAACCAGATACAACCATGACAATGGTGAAGGCAAACGAATTTTAGGATCGTGTAAGTACTTTGTCTGACTAACCATGCACTCAAGTACATCATCCGATTGGTTTGAACTGATGGCGAAAGAGGGAGAAATTAAATACAGTCTATTGCATGAGTTAAGAACTTAGAAGAGTAATATAATGTTTGCATGAACAATAGCATCTTTGTCGGTTCCTTTCTTTTTGCTACATCAAATTTTGAGAGGGAACACTCTTTACTTGGTGATAGCCATTATAAATTTAGCATCTTGTTAGATTCGTAAATAGTTACTTGCAATAAAACTAGGATAGATTAGGCAAAACCATTAGCCAATGCTATAGTAGGCTTAAGAAATAAGCTTATCTGCCTTCATTTTTATGCCCCTCGCACTACTAAATTCAAAGATGGCATTCTATTTTTCTAGTTTACCTTTGTTAAAGTTGATTTTGGGTCTCATAGTTAAGCTTTTGTTAGCTCAAGACTCAAAACCCACCTTCTTTGATATAGCATGCCATAGGGCATTTTAGTTTTTAGTTACTAGGTCTGATGGTTTTGCACCATTGATTTACTAGTTTTGATCCATATTTTTGTTTGTGAAAATAGAGGAAAATCTGATCTTGTTATATATGGTCTCCTGTATTGAACATCTTGCTCAACATGGATGACAATTTAGGAATCTTAAGTAGAGATCAATAATGTAGATAGCATGAGAATATAATTTGACTGAATCCATTTACTAAATAGTGAGACTATTAGAGCATTACGATGCATTTGACCATTTTTTAATGAACTTATAAGTAAATACAAGATTAATGTACTAACCTTTATTCATGTCTTGTTCTGCTTTGGTACCATGTATATTGCCATCTAATGGATGCACGTCATTATCCACCTCTATAAAAATAAATTACTAGTGAGTTCTAAATCTAGGGCCTGTGCACGAGTTCTTGGATGAAATAGAGATAAAAAAGCAAGATGCATGCAATTGAAATAAATTAACCTAGATGTTGACATTTAGTCATAGCTTGTTCTACTTACCTTTATTTTGTCCCCGCCAGATGTTTACATATTTCTCGCCTATTTTTTTGTGTGTATCTTTTTGGAACTGTGTTGAATTCTTTTTTGTGCGGATAGGCTTCACCTTTTTAGTTTTTCTAGCTTTTGTCATCCGTGCCGCTCTCTATCTCTTTTCCTTTTTTCGTTCCTTGGCATCCATGTTTACCCCAAATTTGCCTGCACTATTTTTTTAGCATCACGAGCAAACCGACATTTGGATCTTTTTTGGTCAGTATTACAGTCAACAATTTGAAGATTATGATTGAAAAAATTCTTTTTTGTGTTTCTAGTCGGATAACACAAGGCTTCACGAGGAAGGCGTTTTGCTTTAGTTTTGTTCTTTGAATGCTTTTCTTCATTAGTCATCCGGCCCATGGATCTATTCATGATAGCCGCATTTGGAAGGAAAGGAATGATCTATCTTCAATTTTCCTTTTAATTGAAGAACATCTTCAAGGATGAAGTTAAACTTCTTTTTAGGCATCCATTATGAATTGGGTAAATCTGTTGTAATTTTCCTTTTCCAGCTTGACTTAGCCCGAGATTAGGTCACCCCAAATGCCTTTGGTTTTAATATATTTATGGGGAGCAAGTCTCCGCTTTCAAAAAAAAATTTTTAGCATCAAACTATTATATGTAGATGTATTAACTTTATTAACTAATCAAATATTACCATGATAACAATGAAGGCATACGAATTGAAGGATCATGTAAGTTCTTTGTTTTACTAACTATGCACTCATGTACAACATGGGAGAAACACAATCTATTGCATAAATCTAGAACTTACAAAATTAATATAATGTTTGCACCAATGATAGTGTTTTTGCCCATTCCTTTCTTTCTACTACATCAAATTTTGACAGGGACTCTTTACTTGGTGATAGACGTTATAAATTTAGCATCTTGTTAGGTTCCTAAATACAGTTACTTGCAATAAAACTAGGATAGATTAAGCAAACCTATAAATTTGGTAGCTTGTTAGGTTCTTAAATACAGTTACATGCAATAAAACTAGGATAAATCAGGTAAAACCATTAGCCAATGGTATAGTCCATGCTAAAGTAATTGATTTTTAATTGCACACATACGTATAAATGCTAGAATAATTGATTTTACATCAATAAATATACGCATTTTAGTAATATTGTGTAGAACTGTGTATACCATTTAATTCCGTGTAAACACAGTATAAACGGTCTAAACGCTAAACGAAGGTTGAACACTGTTTACTGTTTAGCATTTAGGAAAACATTGACTATAGTAGAGGTAAGAAATGAGCTTATTTGCCTTTATTTTTTAAGCCCCTTTCCCGTTGAAAATTCAAAGTTGGGGTTTCCTTTTTATTTACTTTACCTTTGTTAAAGCTGATTTTGGGTCTCACAAGTAAAGCTTCTATTTAGTTAAGATTCAAAACCCAACATCATTGGTATAAAACCTGACTTAGTGCACTTTAGTTAATGGTTCTGATGGTTTTGCAGCGTTAATTTACTAGTTTTATTTGATTGAAAATATGATCGTTTTTATATGGTTTCCTACGTTGAACATCTAATTTTTCTCAAATGGAGCGGTTAATTCTTAATCTTAATTGCGACATGGATGAAAATTTAAGAATCTTTGTAGTAGAGATCAATAATGTAGATAGCATGGAAACATAATTTGACCATTATGATCTAGGTGAATCCATTTCTTACTAAATAGTGAAATTATTAGAGCATTACAATGTATTTGACCACATTTGTTAATGAACTTGCAAGTAAATGTATATATATACTAACCTGGATTCATGTCTTGTTCTTCTTCGGTACCATGTATATTGCTATATAATGGATGCACATCCTTGTCAACCTCTACAAAAGCAAATTACTAATGAGTTATGAAACTAGGGCCTGTGCATGTGTTCTTGGATGCCATAGAGGAAAGCAACAAAATGCATGGGGTTCAAAAAAATTAACCTATATACAATTGATGTTTAGCTCTAACTTGTTCTACACTAGTATACTACCTTTCTTTTGTTCCAGCCGCATGTTTGTATATTTCTGCCTATTTTGTACACATCTTTTTTGGAATTGTGTTGAATTCTTTTTGCGCTGATAGATTTCACGGTGTTTTTGTAGTTTTTTCTGCTTTTCTTCATTAGTCATCTGTGCATACCGCTCTCTATCTCTTTTCCTTTTTTGTTCCTTGGCATCCAAGACTGAAGATTGCAGCTCAAATGGCTTGCCTGCATGATAATTTTTAGTATCAAGCTACTCAGACAGATATTTAACTTTATTAAACTAAAGGTGACCATGGCAATCATGAAAGCAAACAAATACGCTAACTACTGATTTGAATTGACGGTAGAAGAGAGAGAAACAATTTATTTCATGAGTCTAAAACTTGGAGGTGTAATTTAATGTGTACAAATAATACAGTTTGTGCCACTGCCCTTCTTGTTGCATCAAATTTTGATAGGGGCACTCTTTACTTGGTGATAGACATTATAAATTAGCAACTTGATAGGTTCCTAAATACACTTCCAACAAAACTATAATAATCGAACGAAACTATTATTACCCACTACTATATTAGAGCAAATAAATAAGCTTATTGGGCCTTTGTTTTTTTAAGACTTTGGACCTTCTAAAATCAAAAGTTAGTATTGCACTAAAAAAATAAGTCAAAGCCATTAGCCATTGAACAAAAAATAAATTGTGGGTGAGTTTTGAAACTAAGGCACGTGCATGTGTTCCTAGATGCAATAGAGGTGACCGGCAAGATGCATGCAGTTGAAATGAATTAACCTAGATACAATAATTGTTTAACTAACCCATGTGCATGTATTGCATGCCATAGTGGCATGTTTTTCCTTGTTTTTTCTGGAAGCAATAGATCGAGAAAAGAAGATCAATGAACTTGAAGTAATTCTTTTACCTAGATGCAATAACTGATCATGTTCCTCTGCAGCGTCAATGTTGCGGCTGAAATGATGCGTAAGCATGCTGCCACCTTCCTCGGTAACACCCCTAGCATGTTCATCTTTAAGCCTTGTTTGGCTGCGCACAAATACACTTCAATCCACATGGTTTGAGGGAGATTGGAGTGTATTTTAGTTCAAAATACACTCCAATCCCCCTCAAACCATGTGGATTGGAGTGTATTTAGGTGCAGCCAAACAAGCCCTTATGGATGTTCATTTGTTCCCCTAATGTTCAGCTTTCTAGCTAGGTAGCTCTATCATCGCCGCCTCCACAAAGATAAGAGTCTTCCCTAGGTTTCTTTGATGCTCAAGCCCCGTGCCTGCAATGGGCTCATTTGGGCCCATTTCTTCTGCGGCCCATTTACCGGCACACATCCATACCCAGCAAGTGAGACTTGCCGTCCATTCCATTTCGTCGCGGTTCTTCTCAGCGTGGCGGCGGCGGCGGCGGCGGCGAGATTTCCAGATCTCCCCGACGGTGAGGGATCCTCCGCAGCGGAGCGGAGGGAGATGTCGTACATGCGGGGTGACCTGCTGACAAAGATGCGGAAGATGGTGAAGGGCCTCGCCAGGCCCGAGCCCCGGTGGCTCAAGGCCATGGAAGAGTCAGTGCTCTCCTCTCTCTTTCCCCGCCCCTAGCTGTGCCCTTGCACTTGCATTCATTTGTTCAACCCATCCGTGACTGTCAGGACAGTGGAGCATTTGGTTGCTGTTGATGGCTCCTCTTAGGGTTATTTGGATTCTGTGAATAAATGACTGCTCTACGAGCAATCACATAGGCCCCAATTGATTGCTTATCCGTGGATAATGGATCTATATCTGTTGTGATGTAGTAATAATGACATGAATTTGTGCTGAAACAGCTTGTGTTGATTCCTAACTGTTGACTAAATAAAAACCCTGAGCCCCATGGTATTGCTGATAGATGTGATTCTTGACTGTAGCTTCTGTTGCTGTCAGCTGGTTGTTTGGTTCAGTTGTGCTAAATTTGTATATTTGCATAAACCGAAGATGGGGCTAGTGATGAGTCTATGTATGCTTAGTGTCTTGTTTAAAAGTGTCTAACTCTTTATCATTTGTCTCATGTAACATTTCCGTTCTTTTTCATCATGCTACCTTCTGGGTTACTGAAACAAGTGGCGCTTGTTCATTAGGGCACCGCCGGTGACATTTCCTCGCCCAGATGGGAAGATCAAGAAGATCGAGTTTCCTGAGGATGTGTATGTTAGGAAGTTCAACAAAAAACATCCGGATTCGCTCTACCATGATGCAATCAAGTAAGATCCTTCTCTTTTCTTGTGTGATTTCCTTATAAAAACTTCATTCTGCAACGCTGTATGGTTAAATTAGTATCCGTGTTTCCAATTTTCCATTGCTCTGGAGGGCAGGATGATTTTATTTTTCTGTTTTTCCTGCTGTTGTTCCACCTTTCTGTTTAAAGATGTACTTGGGTTCCATTTGTAGCGTACATGGTTATATGGGACTTGCTTGGCCTTCTTATCGAGGCCTGATTGTATCACTCAACTAATGAATGCTGTTATATAATTGTTGGATTAGTGAAAACGTGAAGGATGCACAGTTGCGAACAGATTAATGAGGTTCTTTTGTTTAGTAGTGTGGTCCTTTTAACATTCTAGTGTTAGTTTGGTACCTTGGCGACTATATTGAGCTTCCATCTGTAGGCTACTGCTCGATAATTGACTCTGTTTTGGTCATACTAGTATACTACTGATGATTTTTACTGTTGTGATCCTTTCTCTGGAATATTTCCTCTCTTTTTGTTGGACTCGATTTGTTTGAGTTTCTCGCTTTGAACATGAGACGTATTGTTTATCCAACCTTTTCAGGATAAGTGGATTTGATCCACCACCTGCTCGAGTTTTTGCTTGGCGTGTCCTGGAGTTGAAAGACCAAGGAGTCAGTGAAGATGATGCGATGGCTGTAGCAGATGTAATTTTCTCCTCTGTAATCCTTTTTGTTTATTTTTTTTTATCAAACACCATTAAACAGAAAATTCAATTCTGGGCCTCACTCTAGTAGTCTAGTTAAAGTTGAAGTTACTGAGTCTCAAGATTGAAAGCTACCAGTTGTATTAGATATATCTGTTGTATAACCACTATTCTTTTTCTAGATGGAGTATCGGATGCAGAAGAAAGCAAAGAAGAAAGCATACAAGGAACTGAAAGAAATCGCCCGCAGTGAAGGAAAGAAGCCACCTCCAAATCCATACCCAAGTGCCATAAAAGAAATACAAGCAGAGGAAAAGAAATATGTTATGGATCGTTTATTTAACCCGAAGGTAATTGAGATTGCGAACAAGATGAAAGAGGAGAGAGACAGGCTGCGTGAAGAGAGAGCAGCAGGTCAAGGGTAGTAGCAGGTAGTATTTGGACTGGTCGACTAGGTATGTTTATGACATTGGTCAACTGTCATCATAAATAATAACTGCGGCTTATTTGAAATTGATATGGCAAACATACAACTCATGTGTTTTATATTCATATTTTGCAATTGTAGATGGCCTCTGAAATGCAGTATTTGTCCATACTAGCTAATTCCTCTTAGCTCTATTTCCTTGAATCTTGTTTTCAAACATCATTTGCAGTATTTTCTTAGAAGTTTGTGAGTTCTGTCCTCCATTTTTGCTACAATATAATGGTCTGATGCCATTTGAATTGTTCTTGTGCACTTAGCATGACTGCTTGAGAAATACTTTTGATGTTGTGGAAGTTTAATCTGATCTTAATCCAGTTGGGTCAAGATTAAATGGCATGTTTTTTTCCTACAGTAGCAACTAGCCATGATATGATAGAGCATATACTCCTGGCCTATCATTTGGAAATTCTCTATTTACAGACAGGGAAAAGGTTTCTCAGCAAGCTGATAAATTGAGATGTATTTTTGCTTGCTTCGGAAAGTTTTGCTTATAGCTGATATAAGACTAGATCAAATCAGCAGTTGCATTGTGACAAGTTGGTAGAATGTCGGTTTCCCTTTTTCTTGGCTCTTGTATGTTGTGCATGTAATTTCTGCATATCCCTGTGATGAACATTTTAGTAATCTGAGTGCTCATTCAGTTGGTGCTCCCTCCTCATCGCTCTGATGGGAGGTTGAAGGAACCAATATCTCCATATACACTGTTGAGATGTGGCATTCTGAGGGATATGATTGAGTTGTTGATTGCTCTTAACATTCTAGACATTTTGTTTCTTTTTTTTTTTTTGCTTTAAGAATTTCTTGTGATCTTTTTGTTTGTGTAGTTTAGGTTTTCAATGCTCTTGATATTCAAGTTAATTTTTTTTTTTTTTTTGCTTTAAGAATTTCTTGTGGTCGTTTTTTTGCCTTGTTAGTTTTGCACAGTTGTTTTGCTGTGCTTAAAATGTGGCACAAAGTTTGCTCATGTATTGTGCCTCCAAGATGACTTCTTGTTTCTGGTTTGACCTCCGTATATGCTTATACAAATATATACAGCGATCCATGCAGATGCAGCCCAACAAACTCGAGAACTTCAATCTTCCTGTAATGCTGACATGCTGTGGGTGTACTACTGTGTGCAACGGATGCTCATGACATTCTATTCTATTTAAACTACTGACATACAATGCCAAACAGATGGCATAAATAAATGGCTGATTAAATAAAAGTGAATAAAAACCACGTAACCTTTAAATTAACGAAAGAGCCGTTTAGGCAAGCAGTGCTGTAACTGAACAGTCCAGCTTGGCAGAGCTCACCATTCCAACCGGCCTTAGTATTCAGCTAGTTAACTGCATCAATTTGTAAATGAGATCGCGGCAAACACATGTATACCAAGGGCAATGTTTAATGTTTTGCAAATAATTGTACTATGTGATTGAACAATTACAGTATATATTTGATAAAACAGTCTTAAAATCTTGTAACATCTGTCATTCCCCCCTTGCTACAAATGATTCAGATTCAGAGCCAAAAAAATGGAGTCCGCTGTATACCTGTAACTATAACAATGCTATGTTCTAAACGGGAAGAGTTCAGCTGCCGCAGCAAACATAGAGCCTTTCCACTTTTGTTCGTCACCAGAAATTTAGTTTCTCATCTCAGTCGCAGTGAGATTAGCAAGATTATTATTTCTCCACACCATCCTTTTCTTCTGAACTTCCCTTGAGACTCGCAGACCTCACCGGCAGCATGCTGCGCCGCTCTTTGCCACCTGGTTTAGCAGATGCGTTTCCATACCATACCATTCCAAGAACAGCTAGGACCATCCCAATGACGACCTGAAGATTCAGGCCTTCCTTGCCAAAGAAGAGAAACCCTAGGGACAGAACAAGCACGGTCTTCATGTGGCCCAGGACTTGGAAGGATACAGCCGAAAACCGCCCGATGCAGATGAATTGGCTCAGATTGACCCCAATGGCGATGAAGCATGATAGTGTGAGGAAAAACTGCAGAACCAGGGAAACGATATGGTAAGGATACCATTCAAATCCAAAATTCTGATCCAGCAAAGGTGACACTAAGTGAAGCTATATGTATATGGTCAGCTAGAAGCTATTGCTAGCAGGTCAAGCAGTAAAATGGATGAATTTCAGTCACAATAATAAATGAAATTATTGAACTAGTGTTAAAGTTTCTTTAATAGCTTATAAACCATCATTGTATTGATTCTCATCCAGCTAAATGCAGCCTAATCACCATCTCATTTCTGAGTAAACAGATAGCCCCTAAGAAGGATCAATGTCATATGAACATAGTGATAGAAACAATGTTGAGATTCAGTGCATACCAGAGCAAGAGATGAAAAAGTGAACTGATCCACTCTTTGCCCTGTCAACAAGTAATCTACAAATGGCCCTACCAGCAGGAGTGACCCTGCTTGGGCTGGAGCTGTGTGGCCCAGCAGGTTGAACGAGTTCAGAGAGTACTTGCGTTGGAGGAAATGAACATACTGCAAAAGAGCAAAAAATACAAAAGAATCAAAACCATGCCCCTTTTAATTGCATACATGATAGGACCAAAGTACATATGCAGTGCAAATAGAACAACTACTAAAAATGTGGAGGAATAAGGGCACTCAAATAGTGGAAAATGGCAAAGTAGGGAAAATAAATGAATTATACATTGCACGTGTAGCAAATGGAGTGTTATTTAATGAGTAAGCAGTAATATAGTGACAAAACTGAATCAAGCCTAACAGTTCATAGAAATGGGGATGAATGCCCAAACCCTGTCCAAGTTCTCATCAAGGAGAATTTGGGTGCCTATTTTCTTCTTAATAAAATAGCACCTAGTTCCTAGGTCAGTCTAGTTTTTTTAGTTCATAGAAATGGGAAATACTGGTGTCATGGTGAGTGGCTATACCCTAATGTCTAAACAAAGTCAATATCCTAACCAAGCAGCAACATCAATGAATGATACAGTAATTGCTAATTGTTCATAACCTTGCAGAATAATAGTCACTGTAGTGCCATATTCGAATACTTAGTCCTTCAAAACAGTTAGAAGTATGCAAAAGAACTTGCAGGTAATAGTAAACAGAAGCAGACAACCAGTTTTAGAAGCAGTCCTAATCATGAGCTGACATATAACAAACCAGCAGACTAAGGTGGTCAGACTTACATATTGTTGCAAAGCTGTGCTCCAAACAGCTATAACAGCTGCAATTAGACCTCTTGCGTTCACACTGACATCAGTAACAGTGCAGACTGCCACTCCTATAAGCACAACCATTATGCTCAGCTTTGTGTCCCGGGAATAGTGTACATGATCAAAGACAACCTCCAGAAGACATGATGCAGGTATCATGCACAGTTTTGCTATCTGAGCGAGGGAATAGAATGCATTTAGTCATTAACAATTTGAAGTCATGTAGTAGTAGTAGGTACAGAAAAGTTCACTAACCTGATAAAAGCCCACAGAGTTCCACATCAAGCTCACATTCATCCCAACGATTGACAAGTTTGAAAATATCACAAATTTAATTAGATCTGTTACTGGTAACTGGGAGGGCTGGCTCAGGCCTAACCACCGAAACACGATGGTCATCAAGGTGGTGGTCACAAAATGAAGCCCGGTTAATGTTGTGGCTGAAAAATATGAAAAAGAGAGTAATTAGATAGGGCAGGAGATCCATTTACAGTTTGTTGACAAGGTTAATGCACATTACTGTTTTGTCCAGGAAACAAATATGAACCAGAGCCACTACCGACGTTGTTTTATCCCCCCCCAAAAAAACATCACAATATACTGATTTGTTATTCAAACAGAAATATGAATGACTACAATATTCAGTTTGAAATCTGACAAAAGCATAACAAGATAGTACAGCATAAGATCGTACCACTGTATGTATAGCTACTCAAAATACAATCAAAGGTGAGAGTAAGACATGTGATAAATAAATAAATAAATACTCAGGTTAGCACAGCACAGACGACATACCAAAACTGAACCCATGTGTAGCCATTAAAGCTTTGTTGACCATGATGATTCCAACAGATGTAGTGACATTGAAACTCCACGCTGCAAAATCCAGCGCGGCTTTCTTATCAGATTTCTTCAGTGAACCCATGTCCGATTTCATGGTTTCTGTCAGCTCAAACAACCGCTCGCTGAATTAATTACAATGCTGAATTACAATCTCAAAGCAGAGAACGCTGTCATCAGATCCAGGAATCCAAGCTTTGGCCTGCAGAAGGCGAAGTGTCTGGTTTATGGTTAATGGTAATTGGTAACCGAGCAAATATGACAGGGAAAAGCTGCACGAGATGCTTGACTACACATCGACCATCAAAGTACCGTAGGCATGAATTAAGATGTAGAGAGTGATACAGGTTTTTTACAAGCCAGTCACATCATGTAGCGAGAATTAGGTGTATGGCCCTGAAAAAAACTGCTTTTAGGTATTTGGCCTTTATTTTTTTGAATTTGGCTATATGGCCTCAAAACAAAACTTTCTTAGGTATATGGCCTTCCGTCCATTCTGGGCATGTAACGGTGTTAAGTTAGGGATAAAAAGACGGTTTTACCCCTAGCAAAAAAAAATTAAAAAAGTACATAATCACACATATATTTCTAGTTCATAACCACAAATATACTCTCACATAGCCATATGTATAATATTTATTTCTAGTAGTCCCAGCGAGTCGGCCAGGGAGGGAGTAGGCGAGTCTCCACGGTAAGTATTGTACAATTGTACGTGTGTTGCGATGTGCGTATTAGCATACATAGAAAACTTTAACAAATTAAAGCTGCTGCACGCTACAACCATGCAGAACGCCGCCACCACCATCCCATTGTCCAAACAGGTGCACTCAGGGGCGTCCTCGGGCCCGTGCGGGCCGTGCGACCGAACAGGGCCCCCAATAATTATGGGCCCCAAGATTTACTAAGTATCCTAAGTATATATATTAAGTTTAGGATTTGTTTTAATTAAAAAATTAGCCAAAAGCTGTCTTGTTTGGCCCAAAAAAACCATCGTGGCTTTCTTCTGCTTCTGGAGGCAGGGAAAGAGACTGCGGTGCAGCCGGCAATTTCCAACTTCTCACGAAAGAGCTTGTGATGCGGCCGGCAATTCTAATTTCTTCAATATTTTATTCCACAAGAAAATAAAGGCTCGGCCAAAATTCTAAATTTTTTGAAGCAAGTGCTTTTTCCAATGTAATCATTGCATACAACATTCTATATTGACCATTCCCGTGACTGTTAGCACGCCGACAGAGCAGAGCTTTTCTAAATTGAAGCTATTGGTGAAGACCAAATTGCGTACTACAATAACACAAGAAAGACTTAATGTACTGGTGTTAATAGCACTTGAGTGTAGCATGCTAGAGAAAATTGATTATGAATATAACATAGAATATTTCATCTCAAAGAATGCTAAAAGAAAATCGCTTTTCAAGTGATGGATATATACAAGAGGTATAATTCTTGATATATGTTGCTATATTGTGTAATATAAGTTACATATTGATATTTGATATTATTTTTTTGCTTTCACACTAGATATTAGGCCTCCTCTTAGTGTTTCGAACTGGGCCTCGTATTTTCCCGGGACGCGCCTGGTGCACTGCTTCAACGCCACGAGGTCCAATATGGTTGCGGCGGCCGGGGGTTCCTCCAACGTGGTGGACACCTTGACCGCCAACGCAGAGGAGGCGCAGAGCAGCGCTGACCTGCAGAGCGACATGGCCGCCTTGTACGGCAGCCTCATCTCCAACTTCTCGGCCGCCATCAGGAGCATGTACCCGCTGGGTGCGCGGAGGTTCGCCGTCATCAACGTGGGGCTCGCCGGGTGCCTACCGGTGGCACAGGGTGTGCGGCGTGTGAAGAGGTGACTGAAGGGCAATTCCGTCTTTTCATGCGACCAACAGTGGAGAAACTAACGGCTAACCTTAACGGAATGGACGGAAGGCCGTATAGCTAAGAAAAATTTATTTTGAGGCCATAGAGCCAAATTCAAAAAAAAATAAGGCCAAATATCTAAGAGCAATTTTTTCCAGGGCCATAAACCTAATTCTCTCCATGTAATGTAATGGCTATGTATGTAGCTAAGGTGTCCACAACACCCGACAGGCTGAGCACCAAAGATTATTAAGAGTGACCGACGGCAGAGTAGTAGTGGTAGGACCACAAAGTTTTGGGCGTGCTGAACTTTGACCTCACCTTGGCACCGTGCATCACACAAACTCAGAAGGAAGAAGCATAGGAAAGGGGACTAGACGATCAAGCAATGTTTTGCTCAATCAGGTAGGTAGAAGCAGCAGAAGAAGCAGTGCCAGCAGCCTGGCTACTGCAGTGCAGTGCTCATGGGCTGGGCCTTTTTGGTCAAGTTTGGGAACTAATATCACTGGGCCGGCCCGACCCATAACAGCCGTACCCCCAAATCACCTGAACGAGAAGGAAGAGAGTAAGTCAAGGGGAGGGAGGGAGCGAGGACCGAGGAGGAGCTTCTTCTCCAACGCCGGCCGGCCGGCGGCTACGCGTGGAGGGTGGCCGTGGGAGGGAGTGGACGACTGCCCTCCCGGTCCCCGGCTACACTGCTCCATTCGAGCCGCGCAGGCAGCAACCGAGCACGCAGCCGTTGGGACTGGAAACCAGCGCCTCGCCGCCTCGAGCCCGCGGCTCCACTCCACACCTTGCCGGCACCCACCCCAGATCGAGCTCGTTCCACCCCGCCGCAGGAGGAGGAGGAAAGGGGTAAAAGGGGAAGAAGGGGAGGGACTAGGATCACCCACCTGGCTCTGGCCGCGACCGCGCTCGATTCGATTGCTCCTGCTCTAGTGCTGCTCTGGGACAAGAGTACAGGACAATGCCGATGGAGATGGAGATGGAGGCCGCCTGCCGCCTGCCGCCTGCCTGTTGGATCTTTCACTCGTCGTCGACGGGAGTGGTGGCGTGTGTTGTGACTTGCGAGTGTTGTTGGCCCGTTTCCCCCTTTTCGCCCTCCTCCCTCAGCTACAAAAACTCCCAATCAGATCCGCCCCTCCCTCCGGATCGGGGCTATTTATACTATGCAGCTCACCCCCGCTTTGTTTTGTTTTTTTTAACGTCTCTCATCTTGGTATAACTCTTAAATCTGTTCATACACATACACACTGCTCACACCACTCGTGTAAAAAAAAAAACCTACGACTACACTCAAATCATGAAGACTGCATTCTTTTTCAATCACTGTAAATTCTCTGATTCAGTAGGTGACGACTGGCGTGTCACGATCTACTCCTATTGTTTTTAACTTTTTTTTTCCACTTCGAGCAATCAAATGTGAATTTTCTCTCGTCTCAAAATAAGTGTCGCTATGATATTCATACCGATTAAATATTTTTTAAGTTTAACTAGATCTATAAAACATATTAAAAAAGTTTTGTGTCTCTAAATAATTTACTATTAAAAAGTCCAACGATCTATCTAATGATATGAATTATGTGCTATAAATATTATATATTTTTGTATATTCTTGGTTAAAACTAAAAGTATATGACTTATTTTTATCCCTAAACTTTATTATAAAAAATATTCAACGTATATTTAATGATATAAATTATGTGCTATAAATATTAATATTTTTTGTATATATTTGGTTATAATTAAAGTACATGATTTAAATAAAAAAAAAAAGATACTTATTTTATGAGGCGAGGAGTACGTAATAGTAGACTAGTAGTAGTATTTAAAAATCGACCTGATTTGTTTCTCAAGTAAAGCGACGAATAGTAGTATTTAAAAATCGTCTCCATATTGCTGTATTTCGTTTTGAAGCAAGGCGACAAATAAAGGCGTTTCGATTTTTCACACACAAGTGATGAAATGGCCGTCGTTTCCGCCACGTAAACTAACGCTACATAATTGGACAGTCCGACAGTCGGGCTACCTTTGGGGTGTGTGTCCCTAAAAAATGTTACTCCATAATTGAGTTCATTGCTGGAAAATCTATACGGAGTATATTGTAGCAACTTCTTCGTAGTATTTTAAAAAATGTTTTTAAATAAAAAGTAATATAAATGAAAATATGCTTCCAAAACATTTGAAAGCTTCTGTAGGTGAAGAATAATTTAAACAATCCATTTTAACTTGTTCTACTGAAAAAAGGGTAACAGGAAAAATATACGGTCACGGGCCATTTCAGGTGCCTAATGTAAAAAGGAGAATCGATGGTTCTGGAATTCGAACAAAGTGGAGTGTTGCCTCGTGCCCTATAGTATTTGTTTAACAACAATTCTTACGTTTTAAAGAAGAATCGGAAACCGCTTCACCTTACTATCCTCCATTTGGCAGGGACTCCTTAAAAGAAATTGTATAGAACAAGTAATTATGTAATTCTTCTGATAATGCAATGTGGCAGTGAGGTCCAATTTTATACGATGTGACAGTAAGGTCGAACATCATCATGGTACTCGATCAGTACCTACAATTAGGCTTCCTAATGTTTGGGAAGAATGTGTACTTAGTACAACCAAAAAATCAATTATATTGAATATCTATCATAGATTCATAGGACAAAAAAGTGAAAAACAAAAAGGTGACAAATTATTCCGGCCCTAGAATCATCAAGGGGGACATGTGTATCACTGAACGACTGAAAAATGAGAAAAGGATTGTGATGTCTGCTTAATTATTAGTGCATCCACTACTTAATTATTAGTGCATCCAATCTGGATCACAAATTAATTATATATACTGCCATATTGTACCGCACGCCAAGTTGATGCCAGTCCCCTATACATACATGCATCAGGCATGGCCCTCTTACCAATAATGTGACCTTGATGCAGACCTTTTTCCACATCACAAGCTACCACATCTCAATCAAAAAGCAACGTAACTGACATGTAACGCAAGGTAACAAAGACAGCTGAACGGGATGATATGATCTGTTGCATATTTTACTATTATTATCTGCGTACATCGAGAGAAACTAAGTGGTGGCTTGTCTTTTGTCTACAAGTTTTTTTTTTTTTTTTTTTTGAACAATTGACTACAACTATTAAACGTGTGAAATATACGTAGTACACTTCACTCCATGTTATACACTACTAGATGTATAGTACGTACACAGTAAAAAGCTTTGCATCCGACTGGTCGTCTTTACGCTCAAAAGGAGCTAACTAGTTGACTAACTTTGCTTACGAATGCTTTCTGAAAACATACTCTGCTTCATCTTTTTACTTTCGAAGCACAATACGATGATGCGAACACATTCTAACACTACGGGGATCGATCGTCTCCACATGTTGGGTATACCACTGCTAAAATAATACCAGCCTCCTTTCAAAATTATAGGACATTTTAGCTTATCTAGGTACATAAATTTTGTTATACACCTAAATATATATGTGAGGGCTAAAAAATAACATACAAATTGAAAGTAACAATTATATGAGAAAATACGAACACTGGTGACAAGTGGAAGAGAGTCAAACGAGGGCGTAGTTGAGCTCACAAATCAAACGCAAAGCAGCGTTTGATTTAGCATGCTGCTGAAGCAATGAAAGTTACTTAAAACCAGACGACGACGACTCCACCTCCACGCGACGTACGTAAAGCCATAATATGAGGGCGAAGCCCTGTTTCACGTATAACGTATACGTATATATGTACGTACAAGTGTACAACGCCCAAAGTTCATCTTAATTTGCTGATGAAAACATCGTCAAATAAAACTTCATTCTTTAAAAATTATAAGTGCATTATATGATGTCAGTAAAGGGAAAGAAAATTTGAGGCGGACATGAATATTCGGCCTCTGTTTGGTTTCATTATTGGCCGATCTAGCTAGGACTGACACGAGATCCAGGCTGGTCAATACAAAAATTTTGAGCGAGCAAGTCAACTGGAGATATTCGATAATTTAATATGGAATGTTGTAGGAGTTGCCACTTAAACTGTTTGAGACTGCCCCGCGCGCTCTACCTTTTTAGTATTGTTTTCAATCTCGCTAGCTAAATAGAGACAACTTCACAAACTCTGTTTTAGAAAAAAAAGAAAGTTGGATTTAGGGGGTCGTTCCAAGTGTTTTTGTTGAGCATGTGTAAAACGGTACTCTAGAAATTTTAAATTTTTTTAATGCTGCTCCACATCGGGGGTAGTGAAGTAGAGCTATGTGGGTTAGATTCGAGTTATAGCCCACCCAACCTAGATCCAAGCTAGATCCGTCCATGCTTGGTTTATTACCAAAGCTAGCCTTGCTAAAGATCCGATAAGTAAAGGGTTGCCGAAAGTTAAATAAAAAAATATTTACCAAAGATTTGACTAGGTAAATGTGAGATGTTGATTAACTCTGGTAACAAATTAACTAGATGATATAGAACACATTTTGATAATAAAAATTTAGTCATCAACCAATTGGATCCTCGGTTTCCATGAAATATAAGTTAGAGGGTGATTTTTGTTTTGCATCCATGTACTTGAGAACCTGATGAGGCTATTATAATTTTTAGTTAGTAATTAGTAGCACTTCACAGCTTTAGCTTGTGACCGTGGGTCTATATAACTACGTGGCGTCTGAGTTGTTGACTTGTGGTGCAACTGAAAATGAGACAGCCCAATTGCTAATTCATCCTGATTTTGACCCATGGCCTGAATTAGCTCCAACGCAACCTACGCGACGTGTTCTCTCCCAGATTCGATGCTGCTTTAATTATATTATTATTATTATATTATATTATGAGCAACGATCAAAGAATCTTGTTGGGCATCTCTAATTCAAGAAATCATTATTTTATCATATTTTAGAGTGTGTCGGTGTAGGCACGTACCTTGATTCATCGATCAGTTGATGGTTGCTTGCTTACTTAAAAAGTTGTATACAATATCTACAGCACATGGATGATGGATTGTCGATTTGGAACAGCACGTGCGCTTCACGGGGGCCCTTGGCCTGGCTGGCAATGTGTGCAGTGGCGTCCACTAGAGAGTCCAACGAGGAAGAAGAAAAACATGGGGCCGTACATGGGCTGGAAAACTAGTAGCCCAGCGACTTTTTCAGCCCATATGGCTGACAGATGCACACAAGATCATCATGAGAGAGAGGGACCCGGTCCTGTTCCACCACTTCAGATTTCCAGAGAAGCTAAAGCTAGTAACTAAAGAGTGTTTGGGACTGCTCTGCTCCACATTTTTCAGCTCCGCTCCATATTTTTTAGCCAAACGGTTTCAACTCTACACACGCAGATCCATATAAAAGGTGGAGCTGTGAGAGCACCTAAAGGAGAGCTCCACAAACTCTAGTTTTTTTTTTTTAGAGCTGCTCCATAATGAAGTTTGTGGAGCAGTCCCAAACACCCTCTAAGAGTATTTTTTTTGCGAGACCTAGTTATAGCCTGTTTGCTTGCACTCCAGGACTCTAGGCAATGTTGTCTGGAGCTGAAATGCCTTCCAGCCATCCGATTTGGAGGTGCCTGAGGTTGTGATCCTAGTCTAACACCTACCCATCATTGTTCGCTTATACAGTCATCATTTAGCCCATTTACAAACCGCTTAAACCCTACGCAACTAGGACCGTCTTGCAAAATACTTCAAATTAACTGTAAACAAAGCTTTAAAAGTTTGGCTTCAACCTTGTCCATAGGATCTGTCAATTATTTACAAATCGGAGAGAGTAGAATGGAGTGGGCATTCATGGTCCATGAACACTTCTTTTGGGGAAAACAACTGGATTAATAGGGAGGAGAATCCAAAGATGTATTAGTCTTTTTAACAAAATACATAAGATGGTTTGCAAGTGGCAAGAAATTTTTTTGAAAGAGATTCAAGAAAAGGAAGAAAAGTTAAGTGCTCACGTGGTGTTTTTTCGAGAAATTGCATGGGAACTTCTGAATGTGCTAGAACATACTATTTAATCTGTTCCAAATTATAAAACATTTAATTTGACATTTTTAACCCTAATTTTGACCACATGCCTTATTCAATGTAAAATATCACTTATTTTGTTGTGGCTTCCTTTATTAATAAAGTTTCTTCAAGAATGATTTAGGGCCTGTTTGGATAATGCAATTTTTAGAAACTACGATATCATCACAAAACTACAGCTTTATAAACTAAAGAGACACAAAACCATAGTTTAGAAAAAAAAGGTCATGAGTGGAGTTTTTAAAACTCCAAAAAGACTATAGTTTTCACAAAATCCATGGTTTTAGATACTATAAGATTTGTTGCATCCAAACACCTAGTAGCTTTTAAAAACTAAAGTATTTTGTAAAACCATAGTATTTCACTAATACTTTAAAAATACATTGCATCCAAACAGGGCCTTAAATTTGACTATATTCGTATAAATTCTTTAAATAAGACGAGTGGTCAAACTTATAGTTAAAAAATTCAAACATCTTATAATTTGGAATAGAGGAAGTACTAATTTTAACATAGACTAATCTTGGGGTGCTATTACACTTTTAGGGCAATGTGCACTTAATTGGTTGTTTAGATCCGAACAAGTGACCAATTATTTTTCATTTAGCGTTTAGGATAACACTGCATCTATCTTGGCTGACAACTGGAAAACTACAAACCAAAAACAGCTCCTAAATGATTTGGATTCACATGGACGTGTGAATCTTATGTATATAATAAGTTAAGTATCATATCAGATCAGAGCATCCCAGATTGTCTGGGTGGTGTAGTTGGTTATCACGTTAGTCTCACACACTAAAGGTCCCCAGTTCGAACCTGGGCTCAGACAAATGATAATTTTTTTTATTTTTATTCCTTTTTTGGCTTCCTATTTCCCTCCTTTAGCCAGGACATTTGATTTTTTTATGTCTTCTTTTGGCTCAGACATTTGATGTTTACTGTTGGTCAAGATTATAGACGACTGATGGCCTTCTTCTAATTCATCATTACTACAAATGTTTACTGAAACAAATAGACGACTGATTTATTTTAATTCATCATTACTTCAAACTTTTCTGAAACAAAAGCATGGTTTATTTTATATATTTATACTAAACAGACACCAGGCGGAAGACTTTGATCGTACAACAAAGGCATATGGCATGCATGTCGCATCGCATATGGGTAGTTAGAAAACATGCTTGCGTCCGTCGAACACTCAATTTCTGTTTCTCTTCGACGACCAGTGGTGTGTGCTGAAGCTGGAATCAACAATGCACATATAAAACATTTGCAACATCTATCAAGATATGATCATACTAAAAGTCCAAATGTAGATTCAAGAAACAAAAAAAATGCACTGATGTTGATTATTCAGCACAAAAGAAGCCAGCGTCTAGCCTACCGACAATCCCGGCGTGTGAGAGCATTGCCCAGACGAGCGTGATCAGCTCGCCGCCATGGGAGATGGCCTCCGCATGCGCCTCCAACTTCTCCGACGGCGCGGTGTACAGGATCATCTCCACCCAGAATCGGGCCAGCTTCTCCCATCCAATGCCGGCCGAGTCCTCCTCCACCACCAGTTGCTTCCCAAGCCTTGCGCCATCCCTTAGGACCTCATGATGATTGGAGTGATCGTCATCTGCATCCAGCAGCACCTGGACCAGCTGATCATACTCTACTACTACTCCTTGCACCATGGCGAGGGCACGGTCGGCATCCTTCTTGACCTTGCCATATAGGCCATGGCACCATTCAGCATCGTCAGGGAGTAGCTCGGCGCGGCTGCTCACCAAGTAGGTGCAGTAGCGTGACAGGTGAGTGGCGACAGTCCTGCTGCTGTGTTCCGATTCCGGCGTCGTCGTCGTTTGTGGAGGCTGCTTCTGGCTCACCTCAAACACGGTTGTGGCGATGTGCCAGACGAGTATGGCGTAAGCAGCTGGGTGTCTGCCATTGTTGCAGGCGTAGACGGAGAAGGCAGCAGGAATCGGAGACAACGGCGGTCGAATGAACTGCACGCGAATTATAAGATGAAAAGATATACATATATGAGCGAATTTCAAACAAAATTCTTCATTCATGGCAAATTAAAGAACAAAAACCATATATATATACTCACCCAGATGACTTCATCTTTCGTCCTGCTCACATGTAGTGGTAAAGCTTTCTGATCCTTTAAGTGCTTCAAAGATGGCGGCCTTAACAGCGTTTGGTACCTTGACCTCCTTGTTGCCTCGGTCCAGCAAACGTAGCAGATAGCGATGGCGTAAAACAGCCGGGGTCTGCCGCCTTTGGCAGAGCTCAAGAATGGAGCACTGCTTCATCGTGTCGTCCCAGCTGTTCACCAGCCTCCTCCCTATGCGACACTTGAACAGGGCCCAAATGCATTTCTGCACCACACGGTGTCGTCGACGTCGCTGCCGCCAACAAGCTTGATCGTCATTGACTACATGGTGGTAGATTAGAGCTGTTTTAGTCCAGTTAGAACAGACATAGGCAACAATCTGCCTCGTCTCTGCAAGCACAAGCACTGCAAGGACTATATACAGCGGGACCGCGAAGGAGTAGAGAGTTCCGACGTGCAACAACACCAGAGGTTCTGCATTTTCTGCGCCATCCTTCCGCAGACAGTATATCTGGCCTTCGAATGCATTTGCGATCAGCCACAAGATACAATAAACCTGACAATGGTTTGCGAGTTTGGTTTTGCACGACGAGATACAGACAGTTAACCGATTTTTATTCTATCTATTTATTTTTTGCTCCAGATGAGGAAGCATGACGCCCATTGAAGTCACGCCTAGTTTGGTTTGGATTTGACTTTCACATATACATGCTTTGGTTTGGATTTTGGTTTGGATCAAGTGGTTTGGTTTGGGCAGGAAGCAGAGGGTGGGAATAGTAGATTGGCAGGGATGAGAAGTAGTAATCGTTGATGAACGAAAGCTCGTCCTTGATTATTCCAAACACTCTCCCAAAATGGTCTCCATGGAGGATTAGTGTCTCCCTGAAAAACCTACTTGTCTTGATGATTCCGGCCTCGTGAACTGTGTACTTTGCAAACCGACATCGTAGCTGCTTGAACAAGGCCAACGAAAAGCACAGATCTTTGGGCCGCACCGTTGAGTTCTCAAGCATGCTGATGTCGTCGTCGTCACCCATCCCCAAAACTCGGTCCAATGTCACCAACCTGCTGGCTGTCTTCGTCGCCGTTGTCGCCGTCGTAACTCTTCCTCTTCCTTGGCTAATGTGCATCTGGTTTATTAAGCTGTAACCATGGGGTGTCTTCTCTATCTGGGCTTTATTGTTATCCTCTCCCATAACAATTAGGGCAGGGGGAGGTGCAGTAGTGTTGTGCTCATCATGCACCACCGGCACCGGCACCGGCAGCGGCTCCGCCTGGAGCTGAGCCATGTATCCGGCGATCAGACTAGGGTTACCTCCGAATGCGAATGATCGCCGGGCTTTGTAAAACGCCGCGTACATGAAAATCAGTTTGACAAACATAATAGCGAACAGTTGGCCAATAGCTCTCACATGTACCTCATCATCTATTCCAGCCACGGTTGACACTGTGAGGTATGCAGTCCAGATTGCTCCGATCAGCAGTTTTGTAGGTGGCCCAGTGCTTCTGCCTTCTCTTGCATCACCAGCAACAACCACTGTACTTGCGTTGATAGCAGTGACTACCACAGCTCCTGTCCATATGACGATCAGGAAGAAGAGCCCCCCCTCATCGTTGCAAGAAACATCGTTGCGTAAAGAGTGGACCAGGTCATGAGCACTGCCAACAATGGTGACAATAATGGAGACGATGGGGAGGAACAAAGCAGTGGCTAACAGAAAGAGTCCACCGATCACCGGATGCCGGCGGTATCGCGGCGTGTAGTCGCCTACAACCACCACCAACTCCCATCAAGATTGTGTTCAGTAGCATGAACCGGCTTGCTCGAAGCGCTTTCGTAGACATCAGCAAATTGAGGCGTGACACTACCATATTGTCGGTGCTCTCGGGGCCGTTATAGTCGTACTCCATGGTGGAGCACTCCGACAACTGTCAAATAATCCCACGATGTACTATGAGTCAGCATTTTACACTGTCAAAACCGCATATAGAAGATGTCTAACTTAGCGACACCAAAACAAAACACGTCTGTAATATGTGATCACAAACGCATATAATTGGAACGCATTTATGATATGCTGGTTCTAGAAAACAGATATTTTGCGGTCACATATCATAGATGCGACTCAAGAAAACATGTATATAATATATATTTGTAGTGTATAATAATATGCACATACGGGACAACCAAAGCGCAACTTCGTAAGGGTGCAACCCGAGAAAACTATTAACTTAAACAATATTTGCTTCTTTATGTCCGCTTCCTCCCTAACCCTCCGCTTTCCCCATGGACCCGCCTCACATCCGCCACCCCTCCTCTACGTCTTAGATCCATCTTGAGGTAGTCCATGGCTACCACCACCAATGTCGTCCCACACCTAGCTTTCACCTCCACCTTCAGGTGTGAAGCCATTGTCGCCATCTCCTCCTCCTCTTCTACCATCTGCCATGCCCTATCTAGGTACCTCCCATGGGGTGCACCACTCTCTCTCTCTCTCACACTCTCAATCACTGCCGCACACCTAGTTCCCAAACAACGAAGGATACACACAGATGTGGATAGATTTATAGTCCCCACGTAGGAGGAGGTGGCGGCAGCGGCATCCATGATTTGGCTCTGGCCCCAACCTTTAGCCCCTGGCCTTCCCCATTGTTGCTACCATCATGGGCGCTCTACACCAGGCATATTTTTTTGATTGTTAGAGCGTTCTGGCTCCAATCGTTGGGGCCTAGTAGCTAGACCACCGGGGTGACCGGTTAGACTGTCAATGTTGTTGGGCTTTAGGTTGGTTCTACTTATTTGGTTTGCCTTCTACTTTTTGGTTGCAGAAGCTAGAACCAAATGTAACCATAGAACATAGAGACGGTCATGTTGGTTTGACAATTTTAGCAAGAGACGCACATAGATCAATTTTGTTTTCTTTGAGCCAAATACGCTTCAACTACTCTGAACCTGCTGAACTTATGGCCGAGCCCCCTGTTATAATTCGAATAATCCCTTTATATACATACATGGACTCTTGAGATAGTGACATAGAATCACTTAATTGTCATATACAACATATAGCATGGTAGTCAAATGGAAACAGAAAAATAAAGAGGAGGAAGGAAAAATAAAGAGGAGGAAGGAGGCATCATTTGCTTACATTAGTTTAGAGAACCAAGTAATTGAAGGATTCAACTCACCTTAATTAAGGTCCCGAAGACCTGCTCGTCGCCAGGCAACCCCAGAACAATGGATCCTCGTCCCTTCCGATCGACTTCTCCGGCCAGTGTATCGAGGACTTGTGTGGCTGTGCCCCTCCTCTCCCCCTCTTGACTCTATATCGTGTCGTGTCTTGATCGATCGCTATCAAGGAAGGAATCTTTTTTTTCCTGGTTTCATACTGCCAGGGTCGTCATCTTCTTTATTTGTCACCATCACCGTCTGAGACCATTAGTTTATCTTTATCTTATCGTCCTCACGGATACAACTGTCGACAATTTTTATAAATATTAAATACCATCAATTAGTATCATAATTAGTATCATTGGAAAGATCTTTAAATCTAGTTTTTTAATAAATTTATTTGGAGATATAAATATTGCACATATTTTTTACAAATCGAGTCAAACTTGTGACATAAAAATCAACGACGACAGGCACGTCGTCAGTCGAAAGCGTCTGTGGCCCCTTCCGGCGTCGCATGAGTGAATCTTCTTTTCCTGGTTTCATACTGCCAGAGTCGTCTTCTTTATTTTGTCTCCATCACCGTTTGAGACCATTAGTTTATCTTTATCCTATCGTCCTTACGGAAGACTTGCATAGTAGACTGCTAGTCGTCACTAAGTCAGCTGAGGACCATGCGCCCGTGAAGGTCGCCTCGCGTTGCCTACCGTACGTGTTCGGCGTTCCTAGCGCGACGTATGGTGGCCATCCGTACCAACCGTCCCTTGGAAGGCCATTGAAATTATTCGTTGCCGAGACCACGAGAGGGGACATTTATCTATTTATTTATAATAAATAATTCCACATGTTTTTTGTAAATAATTCTTACCCTTCTCATCATGGTAACGGTGAATAAACTAATTCCCTCCGTTTCAAGAAACATTAATATAGGTTCTCATCAAGTGTCTATGTTTAACCAAGTTTCTAGCCGTATAAAAATAATTTATTATCAAAAAATAACCTAATAGTTACCATAAAATTTAAATAATACCCTATCCAATAAAAAATTGACACATCACAAAGATTTATGACATAAAATAGGTATAAAATACCCTATCCAATGAACAATTAAATAAAAGAATTTAATAAAATAGGTATTTACTAATATAAATTAATATTATTTTATTTACTTATAAATATATTATTGTTTAGTCAAACTTGAGACTTTTTGACTTAAAAAAAAAACTAGAATGACTTATAAATTTAGGAGGAGGGAGTAGTTTAGATATTACAGGCAATATATACCACTGTGTTTTGTTACGAAGATACAAATAAAAGTTCATGTACATCTGCCAAGTTCGTCTCATGTGCATCTGGTTTGTTCCAAATAAATGATTAGGTTTCAGAATTTGCATCACCCAAGCAGGAATTTTATACAATAAGAAAATAAAAACTAAAGTTCTTCAGACTGTCTGGGTGGTGTAGTTGGTTATCACGTTAGTCTCACACACTAAAGGTCCCCAGTTCGAACCTGGGCTCAGACATTTATTTTTTTTTGGTTTTTGTTTTAATTTCAATCCCTGCAGGAACAGCTCTGACATTTGATTTTTTTTTTGTTTTTGTTTTAAGAACAATCTCTAGCAATAATCATTCTATAGAACACATTTATTCACAACAGTTTTGTTTTTGTTTCCCATCCAAAGATTTTGATTTTGATTTTTTTTAGTGGGCTCAGACATTTGATTTTTTTTTTTGTTTTAATTTCAATCCCTGCAGGAACAGCTCTAGCAATAATCATTCTGTAGAACACATTTAATCACAAGAGTCATTCCCTGTCCCATCCAAAGATTGTTGATTTTTTATTTGCCCTCTTTGTTTTTAATCCGTGCAGGAACAGCTCTACGAGAACACATTTTAACACAAACACAGCTATCCAAAGATTTACATGTCACATTTCACACTGGCATTTCATAGTCTGGGTCTCTGGGAGAAGAGAGAACACATTGTTCGTGAACTATTACAGGTCCACGCCATTGCATAGTAATATATACATCCACAGTCCACTACCACAAAAGACTCCGCCCCCGTTGCCAGCAACCATCGTCCAAAATACACAGGTGACTGACTCCCTTACCACATCTGCCATGCTTATACAAAGCCCATCCCAAAGGGACACTACAACCTGAAAGCCAAGATAGCAGCATCAGGCAACCAAGGCCAAAACGATATCATCAAAACTACTGATAAAATTATCACAATCTCATGAGTTGACATATACATATGCAAGGGCAACATAAACATGGTAGTTCTAGATTTTGGCAACAAAGCATAGAGGTCAATCGCCTTATCTTTTATGTGTGGTGTGGAACGACCTACAGGCTACAGTCCTGATGATACAAAGAGTTGTCCTGCCTTGTGTATGCTACAGAGATTACATCCAACTAGTGATTTTTCTAGGAGGGTGGCAACAAAACAACATAGGCTTCAAATGCACGTGCATTGTTCAAATGCCCACCAAGTAGGAAAAAAATAATTTGTTAAGCAATCCCAAAATGCCAAGGATAAATTAGCTACTCATTGTGGAGTTCATTCACTGATGTTGCTGAACTAGATGAGGAAGTAAGAACCTACTATCCACTGAGGAGCCGAGCAAAGATTTATTCAAGTTTAGAGTCTATCGTATTTATGACAGATACATCCTCCTAAAAAGAAAATAATTGATATAAATATGGACAGGCAATAACTAGTTAGGCAGAATGTTTCCATCCATAGTGATCAGAGATGATGATGTTCTTACCTGCTTTAATACATTAGTCCATTATAGTCTTTTTATCAGAAAGAACCTCGGCAATTGGTAGAGCCACAGAAGCATGGCTTGACTTTGCAAGCATTTGGAAATTTTCCCTTCATGCCAGGAGGAGCTCCTCTTGCACCATAATCATAGGTCAATTCAGTCATGGGAGGAATATGTTTCATCGCAAAAAACATGATATGTGGGTAACTGTCATCACAATGGTCATACTGCACAGGCTGCCAAAGGAGATTTGGGGAACAGCTATGATTCAGAAAACGAGCCACATTGCCTGAACTTTTTGCACTTATGACAATAGGCAGCTTCTTCAGATTCTCTGTCGTGGTATTCTCACTTTTTTCATCAAGTAGTTCTGCTCCCAGGTTCCATCTTGAAACCTTATCACCGGGCCATGATGTGCAAAAGGCATATTCATCTTCCTCACCACCCATGTTCATATTTGTTTCATCAATGACTTGACCAGCATACTCACAGATGAATGTGCCAGCACGGATTGGGTCCCAGGACCGGACACCCCATCCACAATCCCCGGTCCAGAAGACCTCAAAGCTAAGATTGATACCTCTCTGTGTGATCCTGTTTCGACAATTTTGACAACACTGGCACGTGGAGGAGCACTCATAAAGCATTGGGATGTGCTTTACAAGCAATGCATTGGCGCTGTAAGGAAGGTAACCACCGTTCAGTTGTGCACATGAGCAGTTAGTATCACTAGGCAAGCACACACTAGGACACTTGCAGCTTTGTAAAGGTTTTGTCTTGCTGAGTGGCCTTGAATACTCCACTCCAGTAACATAGTTGAAGTAGCTTGGCCCTTTCTGATCATCCACATCATTAACAAGGCATACAGGTAGCTTCTCAGTTTTTGATGATATATCCACCTTTACAACATTGTTTCTTGTCGCAGGATTTGCTTTCCACTTCTCAGTCATCTTCCAAACTGAAATTCCATCTCTCTGTCCTGGCTCCCTTCTCAGCTTGTACTTGAAAACAGTAAAACCATTCTTTGCTTTGTCCGTCCAGGAATCTTCGACCCGGTAAAGTCCATCATAGATGTAAATTTTGCTCGAGTTGCAGAAAGGGTCCTGTGCGCTGCGCACAACCCTGATCAGGTTTTTCTTTTTCATGCTATTCATGAGAGCAAGGTTGCCTTTTTCAAGCTTCTGGTCATGCTTATCCTTGTGCCGACTATTGCCTCCCTGACCTGTGTACACCAAAATGTCCGTGTCATTGTCGTCATTCTCATAACCACCAGATGAGACGATGCTGACAGCCAGAATCTCATCTTTTCCAGCATGCTTAGCAGAAATGTAATCAATGCCAGCCATGGCAGGTGCATGTAAACCAACAATGCACATTTCAATCCGGAAGAAGAAAATGTCTCCAATTTCAACACCAGGCACAGGTCCTATGATCTTCGAACTGTTGATCCTCAGGCCATTCTGCATCATGAGACTTCCAGCCTTCAAGTCAGTCCGCTTGCCTGCATCCTCCTTTTCATCCAACTGCAGTATGCGGCGCCGAAGTGAATCAAACATCATCATTGTCTCTTCGACAGATTCATTTGGGTCGCTTGACAAGGATGAACTGAAGGCAAGCTCTTTGTTGAGGTTTCTCTGTATTGACCTGCGCTTGATAGCTGCATTGGAGCATTCAGCCTGCTGAGCCCTCTTGGCTGTCTTCAGCGGGGTTGTTTTTTTCTGACCAGAAAAGGGCTTGTAGTCTTCGTCTGATTCATCTTCATGTCGTGGCATTGGGAATGACCTTGACATTGGAGTAGCCTTGGGAGGATCATCTGATAATTTATCTTTGTGGCGTGGCATGCGAAATGCCGCTGACACCAGAGTAGCCTTGAGAGGATCATCTGAGGATCCATCTTTGTGTTGTGGCATGGGAAATGCAGCTGAGATTGGAGTAGCCTTGAGAGGAATTGGTGACTTTGGTAAGGGTTGACCAAATGAAGTTGGAGACTGTTCTGATGATGTGCAGGGCCTGAATGGTGTGACAAAAACTAGCATTGGATCAGTTGATTGAGTTGCCACATCATATCCCATAGGAAGCGGCAACATTGGTGCTAACGACCGCAATGGCTTCATCTCCAAGGGTTGCTCTGGCTCTTCATTTTCTGATTCATCTTGCGAGCTGTCCATGGCAAATTCCTAGTAGTGGAAATGAACAATGGTCAATAAAAGTCAGTGAGCAGTCTGTTTTTGTGACGGTGGCAGTGCGAAATTGGTCAGCAAACTACTATTACCGTTTACAAAATGTCTGTAATTTTGTATACTATAAACAAGTGAGATGGATATATTAGAACAGAAATGACAAAAGTAGAGCAGAATATACGAGAGAACAGGATTCTGAAAAACAACAAATGACAACTTCTGAAACAAAATAACAGGAGCATATTATGTTGTAATACAACAAAGAAACAATAAACAAATCTGAAGAAAATGTATATATTTATTGACAATAAGATGTGTTGTTGAGCATAGTAAAGTCATAGTCACACTAGATATATGTAATTATGTATCTAGTATTCGTGGCATCTAAATTTGCTGATAAGAACGGAGGGATTCACAAAGAAGCACAAATGTTTCAGTAAACTACTGCTGCAAGGTAACTTTAGATATCAACTACCACCTCTGTCCCAAAATATATCTAGTTCTGGGTTTGTCCTAAGTCAAACTATTTAAAATTTAACCAAGTCTATAGAAAAAAAAACATAATTAACATCTATGGGACACCAAAGTATATTGTGACAATTTATTTTGTAATTGATCTAAATCTTCTGATGACACTAATTTGGTATCCTAGATGTTGATTTTTCCTCCTACATTTGGTCAAACCTAATATATTTTGACATAGGACAAACCTATAACTAGCTATATATTATGGGACGGAGGGATGCAAAAATGGGCAGGTCATAAAGAAAAGACGGGAAAAGATAATACATGGATAGCGACATTGGAGAGCTCGTCCAAGCAACCAGAGAGAGAGAGAGAGAGGAGGTGCCATTTCTTGCACAGTCAAATCTAAATCCTAGTTCACTCGTGGCAATCATTTACAATAATAAACCCCAAATGGCAAGAGATTATCACAAAGATGATGAGAAACGAAAACTCATGGCAGATTAGCTGAGAAAAGGAGAAGGGGAGAGGTGTCACCTTGACGGTGTCGCCGGAGCAAGCAACAATGTAGAGCCTGAGGGTGGAGAGGTCACAGCTGGAGAGGAAAAGGAAGGCACTAGTGCTACTAGCACAGTGTTAGAGTTGCTCCTCGTTCAAGTCGCTTGAACATATTATATATTTATATATTTAGTACTTTATTAGTACATGTGTACGGGACACTTCTACATACACTGGACTGACGGGCCGTCGTGTCACCGCTCACCAAACAACACAGCTGTCTCCACTCTCCACCGTTGGAGCCGGATGAACCTTGAGATACGTGCCCACTGCCCAGTAACAAAGCTGCTAAACTGATGAAATGTGCAGTGTAGTTGATGTGGCCGGGCTACAAATTTTTATAAATATTAAATATCATCGATTAGTAAAATTAGCCGGAAAGACGTCTTTGCATATAAATATTACAGCAACTCAGAACAATTTCAATTCAAACCATTTCAATTCAACGTAAATGTGCCAGCCATCTCTTTGCATCAGTATCCCAGAACCATTTCAATCCAACACCACCCTAAACAAAATGCATAGATTTCTTGGCCTCCGCTAGTACCAGAACATTTTTTTTTTTTGAACATTGACGTGTCTTTCTACATCTCACCAACGAGGCAACGATAATATAAAGATATAAATAACAAAACTCGTGCTGCATCAGAACTTCAGAATTCAGAAGACAGGTACACCATTTGGACATTCCAGAGGATACTACAAACTGTTCTCTCGATGCAGAGAAATGCCTATGTGTTTATGTGACCTTCAGCTACTACTGCTTTCCAGTGAAGCGTTGGATGGTCATCATCTTCACCTCAGCGAAGCGTTTTGCGCAGTTGGACAGGCACGAGGTCTCGCTCCTGCTGAAGCTGCTCCCGATGCTCCCCGTGACGCATTTGTCCCAGCAAAGAAAAGTCAGCTTTGCCACCAGCTCGTTTGCCAGGGCCTTTGTTCTCTCTTCCTGCATAATTCACATACTGAATTAAACACCAAGCAACTTCACACATGTCTCACCAATTCTATGGGAAGATATCTGTATAATTAGCATACTGATTTTTTACCCTACAAACCACAAATCATCCATATCATTCACTGAAATAATACATAACATCGTACAGACTCAGAACAGGTGGCTTGAGATACATTCACAGGAACAGGATTGAGCAAGGCAGCTGCCTCGTATAGTACATCATAGATACACTTGAGGGTTAGAATAGTTTAAATTTGAACAATTAGCTTACTATACAAATCATTTCTCTGGTAACATTTAGGGTCTGTGAGAGCAATTTATTATTCAATGAGTGCATGAGGTGATATTAATTTGTAAATAATTAAAGGTTATAATTTTATAACATAACAAAACAAGGTAGAAACCATTCAGGACAAACAAGAATCTTCAGACAACAGGTAGGCAGTTTATCACTATCAATATAGGGTCAGGGGTAGTTATTGTTTGTACACGGAACAAGAAAGTAAAAACTTAAAATCCAGTATGCACAGGTTGGCTAACATCCAAATATTTTCATTGTAGAATGGATCGAAGACCCTTTTAACAATTGAACCAGCTTTGGAATGATACAAAGCCCCCCCCCCCCCAAAAAAAAACATCATCAAGAATCAAGATACATCACTTACATTGCACATCCATGCAACGCAAAGCAGTGATACTGGATAATCAGTAGAGGCCTGAATACTCCTAGGGTTTTAGCATCACTGCATCAGTGACATCTGAATACAAACTCCTGGCACACCTCTAAACCCAAGATTCAAGGGCATTCCAGCTGATAAGAACAGGAGAACAGGACATTGAGGAATAGAGAAGGGGTAAAGGCGAATACCATGAGGGCTGGTTCGCACAGACAAATGAACTAGTACCAAATTTAAGCTTAAACCAATCACAAATATATAGCATTTATGAAGTCTTTCTAAAAAACGCTGGCCAGAACTCACATTTAAGAAATCAGGGGTGCTAAGCAACCTTGCCCCCTATCTGTATGCATGTTTATCAAGCAACCGCTTCGAACATGTCATGTCATCATTGTCCACACTTGTATTGGAATCCTTAGTGTGAACATACTGAGTTCGATGCTAACAAACAGCAAGGAACTCCGCACATGTCTGACTAATCTCAATGGAACTATATCAGCATAACATGCAGTCTGAATTTTTACTCTACCACCAACACATATACAAACCCAAATCATCCATACCATTCATTGAAATAATATGCAGTAAAAACATGGGATAGGCCTAGAACATGATTGTGCTTGTCGGCTCCCTTGTATATGTCATAGGTGCTTGAGGATTTAGGATTGTTTAAATTTGAACAGCTAGCTTACTATATAAATCATTCATTTCTCTTAAAACATGAGTCTAAACTCCTGTTATGGCGCATGACCGTTAGAGCAATTTATATTCTTCTATCTATGGGTCCATGAGGTTGGTTTTAACTTTTAACTTGCATTTGAAAGAACTATAGTCATTTAACGAAAATTACAACAAAACCAGTCAGGAGAACCCTTAGTTTAGGCGATAGAAACCTTTTGTAAGCAGTGTCATCCAGAGAACTCAGACAGAGGCCATTTATAAGTACAAGGGTCAGTGCTATTTATTGTCTGTACAGAAAGAATTAGTAAAGTCGAGTGTGCAAAGGTTGGCCAATATCCAAAATTTTAGTTGTAGAATGGATCCAAGAACCTTTTAACAATCGAAACAGCTTTTGGAAGCATTGAAACCCCCAATATCAAGAATCCAAGAAGCAACGCTTGCATTTTGTGCAAAGAGGGGTACTGGATACGACACAAGTAGAGTCACCAATCCTACTGGGGTTTTAGAACCAGTTGCATGTGGGCTCCCGGTACACCTCGAAACCCAACACTAAAGCTATTATCGCAGGAACTGTACAACAGGCCAGGCAATGAGGAACAGCGGATTCCACAAAGGGAAAAACAGGTTTAGTGGTTCGCACAGCAAGAGAAACTCGTTCTAGGTTTAAGCCGCCGAAATCAAATCAAACACAAAGCTAGTTTCCACCACGGTGCCGCGGGCAGGCTTGTATGCATATCGAGAGCAACAGTGTCGTCGGCTAGATCAATCAAAGAATCCGGGACGGGGAAAAAAGAAAGAAAAACATGTGGGGTGGGGATTAACGGATGCGCCGCCGATGGGTGTGGGATACTGGGATGAGGAGCAAGAAATCACCCACTAGGTGAAGCGGAGAGGAGTAGGTACCTCGATGAGCGCCTTGAGGCGCGGGTTGTTGAGGGCCGAAGCATCCATGGGGCGTCGATGTCGATCTGCGGCTCTGCTCTGCTCTGCTCTGCCGGCGTGTGGAGGTGGACGAGACAAGACTGTTCTTTTTCTTCTTCTTTTTGGAATGAATGAAATCTTGGCAAGAAAGAAAGAAGGAAAGAATGAAAAAAAAAGCAGAGAAGGCTGGCTAGTTGGGCCTGCTTATTTGGACTGGGCTGAATCTAGCCCACTTCTTGGATTCCTCCAACTCTCTCTCTCTCTCTCTCTCTCTCCCCCAAAAGCGACCAGTCAAGTGTGAGGTGTGAGCCTAGCGTGGGAATGGAAGTGAATCAATACCCCTGCAATTTGATTTTTCTTCTTGAACTTTAAAATCAGATATCTTACTCTCTGAACTCTTAAAACCGCACAAATTACCTTCTTATCTTAGTTTAAGGTGGTCTTGAAAGATGTTGTGCTTTTTTAGTTATATAAACCCCAGTAAGTAGCTCATAAGGTTTTTTACCATAGAAAATGCCTCTAAGTTTCTAGAAATCCTAAGAAAACACTAGAGATATTGGGATACAACGGTTACGTATAATACAAATAAAATATTTATAGCTCATGAAATATATGTATATGCTTCCAAAAATATATTTGCTTCTAGGAAAATGGAATAAGTATCTAGAAAATCTAGAAATTTGTTAGACATTCTAGCTGATGTTTAAACATATTTTAAAACCTTTTTTGACAAAAATAATACACAACTATATTTTTTGATATGCAAAGTTTTTAAAACGTGTTTATACATCAATTAGAATATTATGAGATCTTACTCCCTCCGTATCCTAATTAGATGACGTTTAGGACATGAGTGTGATTACCAAGGGATCATTAATTAGATAGTATTTTTCTCTGTCTGCCCCTATTAAATATAACTGTGGGTGCCACCTAGATGAGAAAGATTTGTTGCTGAACTGGTCAGGTGGGTGGGACTTGAGGCCTGTGGGCACGGTTCGAGTCCTGTGGCCAACGCTTTTTTTATTTTAACAGGATTTTGCGAGTCCCGAGGGAGGCGTGCGGACGGGTGGCGCGCGTGGGAGGCGAGTCGAAGAGACACGAGAGACGCGCGTGCGGACGGGCGTCACGCGTGGCCCGGCCCGTAATCGCGTCCAAAATCCGTTTCCACCGCGCGGACGTCCTCCTTTCGCGCAAACGCGCTCCGCTCTAGAACGTCTTCTATTGACGATACGGAGGGAGTATATATTTTTCTATAGTTTTTACAATTTAGTAGAGATAAATTTAATCTTCGTGAAGCTTCAAAAGATGTTTTCATGAGCTCTAAATATTTTATTTTGATTACTCCTATCACAATTTACCCTTTTTAAAATAATTTTAGTAGAGATGTTTTCTATGGTTCAAAAACCTTGTCAAGTATTTATCAGAATTTTTAACTAAAAACATAAAAACCACCTTCAAAACCACCTAATTTAAATGGTTTAAAGAGTTCTGGAGTACGATATCTGGTTTTAGGGTTCAAGAAGAAAAATTAGAATACAACAATAGTTTAAAAAGGTAGAATGGACTTTTTTTAATGAAAGAAGAAAGACTGAGGTTGAATTTGGTGCGGCGAAATCAGCAAGGAGGGCAGAATTTTGCCGTTCTGCCAATTGAAACGGGCTTTTCCCGTTTGGCGTTTGCCATCAGCCACCTCGATTTGGTTTCCAGTTCCCCATTTTTACTTCATTCTTGTGTCCTTATTACCCTTCTTCTGTCATTGTATGGCCATGGGAATTGACAACTTACCCCTTATATTCTTTCACAAGTCCTGTAGTGCTGGAGCCTGTTCATCCTGCGCCCCAGACAGACAGCAAGTTCGCCTTCTATTACTTCACTCAAAAAAAAAAAAAAAAAAAAAAAAAAAATCTCCTCCAGGATGGTGCTACGTGCTAACATTTTTTTAAGGAAAACGTGCTAAACTCGTAGGAACATGTGAATGCTGACAGTTAACGTTCTTCGACTTCACTTCTATTATAGAACCAAAAAATGAGCTTCGCTTTCACCCAGCAAGCGCCAAGTTGATGGAGCAACACGCACTAGGAAAAGAAACAATAAGCATGAATATGGGCTGGATGAAGACTCCCTAGCCATTGAAGTTCGGCGAAAGCAATCAAGCATTCTATTACTGAAAAAAGTTTTTTTCCTTGCATCCAATTACATAATCATTTCTTGTTTGCAACTTCAAGTTAGCAAATTTTAAGACAAAACACCAGCCATGCCTCACCCCTCATTGTACCGCATTATCATTTCCATCAAACACAACACTGAGATAAGAATCAGAAATTTGTCTAATATAAGCATCAGAAAATTGTCTAACAATAACCCATCTGCAATACATGGGAAAAGGTTAGATTGTAAGTTTGTAACAGAGAAACTTAACTAGAGGCCAAGGAACATTGCTAGTAAGGTGTTTCCAACATCACAAATTTGAGCAAACTCACTTTTTTTTTCCCCGGCAACACATGTGCATGATATCCTCTAGTAGCATAACTGTGAGCAAATAGTGTCTGTTCTGTTCCAACAGCATTTATGTGATCAAAGCTAAATATTTTCAGCATCAGGCACGCAACTGCATGTTCCAGCAGCATATATATGACCAAAAAGACCAGGTTCAGCGGCATATGTGACCATAAATGGACAATCGACCAAGATGGTTATCAACTTATAGAATGCTAAACACTAAGTTTAGAATCAAATAGAGTTTCAGATGTCATGCACAGTACAAATTATAACCTAAGCATGTGCTTCTCTTTTTTTTTCGATACTAGGAAATAGATTTTGTACCCGAGAAGAGAAATCTCAGAAGCAAAAAACTGAACTCTAATATGGGACCAAAGTAGTTGTAAATGCATAGACATACTACAGAAGTTCCTATCTTGTAATGCATTGGTACATAAGAAAAATAGATTACCCATCCAAGACCTAGTCTTTAGCATAAGAACAGTGAAATCTTTATATTTCAGGAAAAAAGAGCTTTACAATGTTGTAAACTTAACTAGATCCATAAGCAGAAATAATCAGATTTTTGTGGTTTTGAACAGAAAACTAATAAACTATCTGCTCCATTTATGAAAATAGTAACATATGAGTGCTTTTGTGTCCGAAATATGATCAAGATCAGGTACCTCTACCTTATATATGGTGCACAGAAGTTTGAATTTATCTGAGCTCATTGTCACTATCTAGAAGCTAAGACAGCAGACCTACCATAAATTTAAGTTTGTAACACCTTAGGCAGCTTAGTTATACCATCAGGCATATCCCAGACATGTCCTAGCCTTGTACACCATCATGAATTCAATTATTCAGTATAATGGGAGGTTGGGAACAACTGAGCCTGACATTTGCATCAGAAATTATTTACCAACAATGCTGCTTCTCTACTGGATTACTTCAAACAAGGACAAGACATTTATACTAGAGGATAGAATGCAGGACCTTGCTTTGCTACTATGTTAATCTTTAAAATGAAATTGACCTAAGAATGACTTCCAGGAGGTAGTTGATGGGATAGAGGACTTGCATGGATTTGTGTTTATTTCACAAATTTTAAGTCAGTTACAATTTTAGAAGGATGGTTTGTGCAATTGTAGCATTTGTTGGTTCAAACTAGATCTGGACTTCACCTCAGAGAAGTGATCCAAGTTCATCACTTGTCTCTCCATGCTACTAACTTGCGCCTTCATTACTCTGAGCTCCATTTCCATCCTAGATTTCTCAGCAATTCGAGAATTTTGAACATCTTCTAAAATTTGAAGTGCATATTGTTCTTGCCGCCATCGAGGAGTCTCTTCTTGTGGACTCGTAACCACTAACTCTAGTGCATGTTCCCTTCCAAAATCCCTTACATTTTCCCGCAAAGGCATTTTGATCTCCTTGCAAGATGAAATTGGATCCTGAACTGTGTGCCGGGAGTTATACCCAACACTGGTTGTATGCACCCTGTTTGATGGTTCAGCATGAATTCTACCCAATGATTCCTTGATATCTTTTAGATACATAGACCTGGTGTTCTGTGTTCTCTTAACCTCTTCATTACTTGACTTGACAAATTTGATGGAGTGAACTGTGTTTATCGAATCAGAAGTTAACCTTTCACAGCCTTTTGCTGATTCATCAGGCCATCCAACATCATCCTCACCTCGTTCATCCATATTTGAAGGACCAATTATAAAATCTGCTGAGGTCTGATGTTTCCTAGAAGCTTTGTCATTCTCCCTAAAAATGGACATCTCGGTTCCATTCTCCAAACTTTCTTGTTTAATTTTTACAAGGTTTCCAGGATCTTGTGGAAGAGCTTCAGGCTCCTTTCTTGCAGATTCATTTGATTCTTCAAAGGGTGCCTCCTTTTGCTTGTTCTCGGACAAAATTTTAGAACCAGCTATATTGACAGCTTCTGTTGTAAGAGTAGTTTCTTGAAAGATGTTCATGGCCTCATCAGGATTCACTCCACCACATTCAAGTGCATCAATGTCAACTGAACCCCTGTTTGTGTTTTCATCTACCAATCCCTGATCATGCTTCCCCTGCAATGCCTCTTCCTGTGACTGAGATGCATCAGCTACTACAGCCAAATGGAAAAATTACATTGAAAATGCAAACTGTGCTCACCTTCCCCAAACTTAAAGCACACTGGTTGAGTGTTCCCTCTCTTAACCCAGGCATGCTAACCTCCATAACAGTCGAATCAGATTTCAATTCAGCAGTATCAATCATACTAGTGTCTTCCAAAATCCTCTTCTCATTCGCATGTCCAATTCCATTGTGCTGCTTATCCTCCATTGCCTGCAACTGTAAAACATGTTCATCACAACGAACCATATTTAGGCCCCGCTTGGAAGGTTTTATGCCAGCTCTGGCTCTTCCTGGAAATGGCACTGCAGCAGGAGCCAAAAGGCACTGTAGCAGGAACCAGACCCCCAAAATGAACTAGGAGCCGGACCTAGGAGAAGCAGTGCAAAATGATGCCGCAAAGATCTAGATTCTGAAATGTACTTGCCTCCTCTGTGTTGCAGGCTTCCTTGTTTAGCACTGAGTCACCAACGTCCACTGCAACTCCAGAGGTATTCACTCTACCACCATCAAGCTTACAGGGCTCTTCATAGAATACTCCACTTCTATCTGTTACTTCACACTCATCTCGTTCCTCCATTACCTGGTCCTGCAAAAGAGTATTATCAAGATCCACTAACAAAAAAGAATGTCATTCTACCTTTTTTTTTCTAAGTCAATCCATCTTAAATTTGACCAAGTTCATACAGAAAAAATATATATCAATATTTATGATATTATCAATATTTACGATATTAAATATGGATGATCAGATTGACCATGAAATATTTTTTCTTAGTAATACATATTTGGTGTCATGAATATTGATAATCTTCTAGATAAACTTGGTCAAACTTAAGTTAGTTTGACTAAGGACAAAGCTAGGACGATACTCTTTGGGACAGAGGGAGCATAAAAACAGAAAACATATTGCATATCAAACAAAAGAGATATATTCTAGGTGGACTCACTTCTTTGTTATTCAAAAGTTCTTGGTTTTGCATTCCTTTGGTAGGCTTGACCCTGTTAACCTTGGTATGAGTTGGACCATTTTGATATTGCTCACAGACAAGAAGGTCTGCATCTTCTAACATATTCATTTTGTTATTTTCAGTTGTAGTTCCTAAATTGTGTCTTTCCTCCCTTGCTAGTTGCTGCAAACAACCATATTTCAGGAATCAGATAAAGTTACCAAACAAAAAAAATGATTTTGCAGGCACACTCACTTCTTTCTGGTCCAAACATTCTTGGTTCTGTAATCCTTTGGTAGACTTGACATCCTCCGTACCAGTTGAGTTAATTTGATATTCACCACAAACACTCATACCTGTATCTTCTGACATATTCCTTTTGTCATTTCCAGTTACTGCTTGAACATCTTGTCTTTCATCCATTGCTACTTGCTGCAAACAACCAAATATCATGATCTATATAAGCTGTGGTCTTAAAAAAATTATAGCAATTAGAGAAGGTGATCACGGCATATATTCTGCAGCCATGCTCACCATGTCCACATCGAAAAATTCCTCATTTTTAATTTCCTGTGCAGCATGAGTTTCATCAACCTTGGCTAGATCAGAATTTAGTCCACTATCCAGCATGTGGCTGCCTTCCACTGTTGTTGCCTCCATGTTCTTGCATATGATTCTGTTGTCCTGTTCCAGAGCCACTGCCTGCAAAAAAGCATGGTCATATTAATTAGCAGTTAACAGACGTACAGAGATTTGCATGCACAGCTCATGCATATTCAAGATTTTGTGGTTAGTACCTCAATCTCCATAGCAGTTGCATCAGATGATGGTTCCCTCTGATTAATTAGTTCAACATCCTGAACAGATGGCTCCTCAATCTTGACTTCATCAAAAACTTCCATCTTATCTTCTTTTAACTGTACAGTAGCTGAACTACATGACATCTCAGCATAGACTGAATTATTTGAATCTTCTACCACTTCCATATCATTGGTTGAGTCATTTGAATTTTCTGCCACATCCTTATAAAACTCCTTTTCTTGTGATTTAATGGTTTCTCCATGAATTTCCTCAGTGCCTGTTCTTGTAACTCTCTCGCTTTGTCCATCCAACTGCTCAACTAGAGTAATTTCACTATGGTTATTTGTATTTGTCTCTATCAACGATTTTCTGTGTCCATCTTCTGTCTGTTCTAGTACAAAAGCATCACTAATATTGTCCATGTCTTTCTCCATTAACACCTGGCAGCCCTCTCCTTCTGCTTGTTTCAATTCATCAACCTCTTTGGACTGATCTACAGCATTCTCTGATAGATCCTTGCTATCAGCACAGGGCTTTTCCTTGGTATCCTCCTGAATCAGTGCCTCATTTCTTAATTGTTCATACTTTACTTCTTGAACTTTTGTAGTATTATCTTCAGTATCTTCCTTCGTTAGCCACCTAGCTTCAACCTGTGTTAGTGGATCTATTTGCATGATGTCCTCAGATCTATCAATATCTCTCTGATGCACATTGTATTTTTCCAGTTCTGCATTGACATCATGAATTTCCTCGAGTCTACCATCAGTATCCTCTATTGGACCACAAGTTCCTCCCAATCCTGTATTTTCTAATTCAGGAACATTCTCAGTCTTGATATTTGTACCCTCTTTCATCAAATCTCCGTGAGTTTCCTCCAATCCTGTACATTCTAATCCAGGAACATTTTCAGATTTGTTTGTATCCTCGTTCATCAAATCCTTAGAATCTTCCAGTTTTGCAGGCTCGGCTTGGGAGACTTCTGAAGGTTTCCTATCACTTGTGTTCACTGCCAGCCCCCTAATGTTTTCATCTTCTTTGTACCCAGCTTCAGGGACATCTCCAAGCTTCTTATCAGAATCTCTCCCAGTTAGTTTCATAGTGCCGTCGACTTCTGTACGCTCTATTTCATCGATTTTCTCAGACACCTCAGAATTTAAGTGTAAAAGCGAGTTAGCATCTGCTGTGCCCATGTGATCGACCTCAGAAAATTCCTCATGCTCCTCGGCACCTCCCTTTGCTGAAGTCCTAATTTGTTCCAGTTCTGCTTCTTCTCCTTGTGCAACTTCCATGGGTATATCTTCCACATCTTTATTTGCTAGATAAGGATCTTTATTGAGTTCTGCATTTTCTGGTTCAGGAACACCCAGAAGGGCTGCACCCATACTATCGGAAGTTGCTACATCCTCCAATGCTGTATGAACTATCTTTTGCTCAACATCACAGCCTGTTTCCATAAGAACGATGTCTTGCACACATTCTACTATCTCTACTTGAGGAGATTCATGGGAGATTTCCGCTCTCTCTTCCTCACCCATTTGACTGTTTTCTCTGGCAATCTCTTCTACACAAGGAATCTCCCTCTGTTCCTCAACAAAATCGCAAAAAATTTCATGATCATTTTTGCCTGAATCTCCAGCAACTTTACTATCTTCTATTGTGTGAGATACCACATGACATCCACCAGAATTATTTGTGGGCTGAACTGGAAGGGCCTCCTCAGGTAAAGCCACGGCATCATGAGAATTATTCGTAACACCTGCATCAACTTCATGTTGGCTCTGTGGCACAGCTTCAAGTGCTTCCTCGGCAGCCCTTCCAAATTCTTTTGGAACTGCTTTTCTTTCATCTACTTCTGTTAAAACTGTTGTGTTGTTTCCCGATGGACTCATCCCTGTAGCACAAATAGCTCCCTCTATGGCAACCTTTTCTTCTACCTCTTCTGTGACCCGAGCACTAGCTTCTTCAGATCTATCAGATACACTATTAGCTTCCTTCTGCTGCTCCATTAATGCAGTGGCTCCTTCTGGCTTATCTGGGACATCAAGAGAAATAACCACAGGAATTTTAACTATTTCCTCCTCCTGTGTTGCAGGAACACCAGCTTCAGGTTCACTTGGGATGTCTGGAGGCTGATCAACCATGAAGTTTCCTCTCTCTCCTAGAGACGGGACCATGTCATTATCCATCAATGCCGTTACAGGTGCAGTTGTTGTCTGCTTCTTTGGCATAAGTAGCACAATATCATCATTGGTAGTTCCAACATTAGGCAACAAGGCCTCCTCCGATCCCATGTCACTAGTGGTGTCACTAATCTCATTCCTCGTAGTTGGAAGCCAATCCGACAACTTAGTATCATACAACTCTTCAAGTTTGCGCTTTTTGTCAGTAGTAGGAGAGACACGGGCCTTCTTCGTCCTCCGCTCCTTCTCAGCCTCAGCTTCCATGGCCGCTGGTGTCTTTTTCACCTTGCGCTTGGAAGGCTTCCACACTACTGAAGCACTTGCTGCTGCAGCATCAATGTGAGAAGGCGGAAGTTGCTGCCTCCACCACTGTGTGTACCGTGCTGTGACCCCAGGTTCAGAGTGAGGGATGAAGAAAGCCACATTCTTGCCCTCCAGCTGGTAGGTCTGCCAAGCAATTGCCCAATCCTGGTTGGCACGGTGAAAATCCCCAGGCACATCTTGGTCCAGTCCAAACTGTCTAGCGACGCGGTGTGGGAGGTACCGCTCAATGCAAATGCCATCCATCCCTACGAGCTCACAGGGGTGCAAGAAATGTGCGAGCGATTTCAGTTCATCATTCCTGGCTAGATCACTGCTGCGAACCCACCCTGTGTGCTCTGTGGAGTGGACATAAGGCTGCCACACAAAGTTGAATCCTGCGTTGAGGGCCTGACGTATCTGCGCCGGGTTCAGCTTCCTGCTCAGATCATGCCACCGAGCAGCAAGCGGGTCGTCGTCCACGAGTGGGTTCACCTTTGCTGGCCTGAGAGCAGGGAAGCGCTCCCACATCCAGAGCTGGAGAATGTAGAGTGGCGAGTAGACGGATATGGAGGATAGCGTATCAGCATCGTCGGTGGTGGCAGCGGCGCCCGCAGCGATGAGAAAGGCCTTGATCTCGCGGAGGTCCCGGTAAAGGGAGGCGAGGACGGCGGGCGCGAGGGCAACGCGTTCCCCGCGCGCGAGGCGGACGGCGATGGGGAAGACGGACTGGCGCATGGTGGACTCCGGGTGGCCCGGGAGGACGAAGCGCGTGAGCCAGAGCGCGAGGAAGGCGGCGTGCTCGAAGACGGGGTCGGCGGTGTCGTCGGTGAGGAAGTGCTTGACCCAGGCGGAGTGGTGCGCCTTCTTGCAGGCGCTGCGGTTGAAGCCGAGGCGGACGCCATTGAGGGCGGCCTCGTCGGGGCGCCACTGGGGCGGGAGCGGGGCCGGGGCCGGGGCGCCGAGGACGGGGAAGCCGGCGAGGAGCGCGACGTCCTGGAGGGTGACGGTGGCCTCCCCCAGGGGAAGGCGAAGGAGGAGGTGGCGGGGGGACCAGAAGGAGGCGAGGTGGAGGATGGCGGGGGCGTCGCGCTTGAAGCGGAGCGTGGACGCGAGGACGGCGTCGTGGATGCCGAGGTGGCGCCAGAGGCGGCCGTGGCCGGGGCCGGAGCTTGGCGACCCAGTCATCCCAGTGGCGCGGGATGCCGAGCCAGCCGCGGAAGGAGATGCGGTGCTCGGCGGAAGCCGCGGCCTGCGGCGGCGGCGGCGAGCGGAAGGGGGGGGAGGCGGGGGCGCGGGAGGCGCGTGGTGGAGCGGGGGGAGGAGGTGCGCCAGGCGCCGCGCTCGCCCCTCCTCCATGTCGACTGGGACCTGGTGGACGAGGAGGAGGACGTCCTTGTCGCCGTCGTCGGAGGCCATGACGACGGCGGCGGCGGCGGCGGCGGCCTGGACTGGGTTTCGGGAGTGTCGGATCACATAAATCAGACGGGACGAGATCACCTGCTCCCTCCTCCTTCCTAGGTAGGAATAACGCTTTTTCCTCTTTCCTCTGATGATCCTCTCCTGTCAAAATATAAATAAGGAAAGTCAATAATAAAGTTATCATCAGAATCACCTCCAGCAGACACGTGTCTATTAAAAAACTTACTACCTCACTATTTATATAAGGACTCATTATCTTACAATAATATGCAGTTGTTTCTCCATATTATTATTATTATAGTCTATATGCCTCAGAGAATTCCTTGCTTACAATCTTCTGTCAGTTGAAGATCACTCTTGATTTGGTGCAGATTTGGCACACCTGATTCTTCTTTTGATTAGATTAAAAAGACTCAAATTTTGCAAGTGAATTACCATGTTTCCCGCTGCCGTGCATTGCTCGATCGACCTCACCACGAAGACTAATCTTTATCTGTAAATTGGAGAACACAAACAAAAACAATAAAGAATGTAATATAAATATTGCTAGTACAAATAAGCTCACAAGATATGATCTCATGAACCAATGAATGACAATACTGTTCAACGATAGACTAATTTAAGGAAAATTCAAACCTTCACTCATGCGATAAAAGGAATGAAATCAATCCCTAGAATATCCCAGTCCCTAGAATATCCCTTTGTCCCAAAAAAATCATTACCACGTTTCGAGAAAGTCAAACATTTTAACTTTAACCAAATATATAATAAAATATTATTATTATAGTACATAATTAGTATTATTAGACTTTTAGCAGAATATCATTAGATAAATCGTTGAATATATTTTCATAATAAACTTATTTGAAGATACAAATGGTGTAACATTTTCTACAATAAATCCGGTCAAACTATAGTTAGCGACACTTTTTTGGAACGATGAGAGTAGCAAATGTCTTCTTTTCCCAGCACCATAAATAATTAGCAATCATTCACTATTGCCAATCAAGGGGAAATCAGCCTGGCCCTTAGTTAAATCAATTTGTTCGAGTTATGGATAGAAACGGATCGGATCGGATAATTCCTTCTCTATATCCTAATCCGCTTGTTCGTCGCCGGATTCAAAGTGGAGTGGATAATACACAAATATGGATGCGAATGTGGTTTTTATATGTTGGAACTGCTACAAAATATGGAGTGAAACTGATACAGATTTAAATAGTCAAGTAATATATGCAAAAGAGAATTATATGTTTGTCAAGAATTGATTTAGTATAAAACAAAAAACAAGCAATAGATAATAATCTTTTTGACCGGAAAACTGTGGGGGAGATCCCCACAGCGCATGATTTTATATTAAGAGTCTGTTCGGCTGGCTTGTTACAGCTGGAAGTCTACTGTTTCTGAGAGTATTATGTGGCAGCAGCACCAGTCGGCTGGAAATGCTGCTGAAGGAATCGGTTGGTCTTCCAGCCGGCCGAACGTAGCCTAAATAAAGAGGGAGAAACTTCTTACACTGAGAAATTAACTAAAGGCATCTAGCTAAACACAAAAAGAAGATCTAAAACTTTCTTTATGACCAGCTAGCTGAAGAAGACATTGAGTTTTAAAATTAGCAAACCAGATGTTTGCCTTGTATTACATGTTGTGGCAATAACACTGAGACAATCACACACTTAACATGTATCTTCACTTACAAATGATAAGTTATTACTATAACCACTAAGTAATAACAACCAACAAATTCTTAATTCAAAAACTACAACATCAAACAGCCACATCACAAAAATAAGAGTTCTCAAACTAAGAAGATTTGTAAAAAAATATCTTACACTCCTCTTTGTTTAAGTCTAGGGAGAGAAACTATAGGATATCCTATTTTAAGCATCAGAATAATCCGCATAGAATTTGTAAAGAATTCTTCGAACTGTTCAGCTAGTCATATAAGTCGAGTGATAAGACAAGTGGATTCGAATTATCCATATCCGCATAGATAATAAAAATTCATAATAAAAATTCTTCTCCGCATTTTAAAAGTTCAGATTTGAATTCAGATTGGATTGGAGAATTATCCACACTGCTTTCATCACTATCAATAGTACAAGCGGGAGAGGGAAAGGGAGAGAGGAGCAGGTGAGAGGGTTAACCATGTATCAGGCTGATAGGTGGGACCTGATGAGGGCGTGTGCCGTGCGAGTACGCACATAAGTGGTGATGGTGGACCGTCCGATGGGTTGTGCTTACCTCTAAGCTAATCAAGGTGGGGCAAGACCCAAGGTGGTGTTGACATAGACGTTGATTGGCATGTTGAAGACATCGGACTATCCAAATTTTTGGGTGAGATTTTTTTTTTTTTTTTTTTTTTTATGAAAAGAAGACCTTTATTAGCAATCAACCAACGTCATAAGAAGACCTTTATTAGCAATCAACCAACGTCATTAGAAGCTAGAGATAAAGCAAATTAAAATCAGTAAGCAAAATGTGCTAGTTCATGCGCTACATTATTCTCCTCCATCTCAAGCTCGTGCCACCGACCGATCCTCTGTACACCGTTCTTCAGTTCATCAGTAATCACCGCAGAATCAGTTTCAAGGAACATAGGTATATCAGGGCAGCTTCTTCAGCGTCCCTGCAGTGAAACAATAAGCGCCAAGCTGTTAATTTGACAAGACCCTCATGATCTCTAATGACCACACCCACTGCAGCCGCTCCAGTGTTAGGAAGAAAAGCCCCATCCACATTAATCTTTAGAGTACCAGGTAGCGGAGGTTTTCCAGCGTTTCTGAATTTGCCGATCCACCACTACTGTAGCCTGCCTACTACCACCCAGAGCTCCCTTTTTGCCTTTGCTGTCAGTCTGAATATTGTTCTGTCGAATAAGTAGGAGTTGCTGTCATTCTGAATATTGTTCTGTCGAATAAGTAGGAGAGAATCCATATCCATGTAGCGAGTTAATTAGAAAGATCACAGAACCCTCAATGGAAATCTTTTGCCATGCCATTAGTTCCTTAGATTCCAGACTCGCCATAAGAGCATAAGAAAATTAGCAATCAGCCTCAGCAGGGTACTGATTTAAGATGAAGAGTGAGTAACTAGTCCGGTCAGGAGTACACCATGTCATCCTCAGCCGGTAGCAACCAGTGGGCTCTCGTTGCTTGACGAAGTGCAATCACGTGTGGACACAGAATGCAAGCATGGAAGCATCTTCACGCCTAGAACCGCACAGCTCACAGGTATCCTGATGCGACAAATGACGATAGAATTTATTAGCCTGCGTAGATATGCCATTGTTAGTGATTTTCCAAGCAAAAACCTTGACCTTTTCCGGCATATGTGCTGACCACAAGGTTTTCCATACCTTCCTGCCATCAGATAAGCCACATAATCCTTGCTGCCCTGGCGGGGAAGTTTAATCTTAAGAATTTCTTCAACATCATAGGCAAAGAAAAACCTTGTAACCAAGGTCTCATCCCAAGTTCCTGACCGGGCATCGATTAGGTGTGAGACCCATCACAGTCTTTTTTTTTTTTTTTTTTTTTTTTTAATGAGACCCATCACAGTCAGCAAGTCCAAGAACTACCAATAGGTTTCATGCCATGTGCCCTTGGGATCCAATTGTCTCGCCAAAATACGTATGCCCTTACCATCATCGACTCTATACAAAACACCCTGTTTCAGAAGTTCCAGGCCATGCTCAATTCCTCGCCAAGATGGCGATGCACCCCCTGTAGTGGCAAGTAAATTGCCTTTCAGAGTGGTGCTGACATGGCAATCAATGTCCATGCCAGCACCACCAAGATGATCGATTTTCACTATCAGTCTGTGATTTAAACCGATGTGCCACAAACTAGGGATGAGATATTTATCACCACTAGTTCCATTATAATCTGACGGTAGAAATTAAATTTTACTGTTGGTTTGTAAACGAACCGGTGGTGATATTGTATCACAGCCCATTTTAATAGAATCGGCGGAGAACTAGCACTTGAAAAAAAATTCTATAGTATTGATTATTGGTTCATGATATTAAGGCAGAGAAAAATTGGTGCCTAATATTGCAACGTTTTACTCAAACACAAAATACAACGTTGCACAATATACTCGAGAAACAAAAACAAATATATATATATATATATATATATATATATATATATAGTGATTTATATATTCTTTTTTTGCAAGCACATAAAGTTGTGCTTCATAACAAGTTTCCCTGTGGTATGGCTAAAGAGGTCAACGTAAAAACTTATCACCCAGAGGGCAGTTCTCATTTCCAATAGTGGATGAAGCAAAAATTTATATGAAATTTGTAGTGCTCGAGAAGATCTACATAATTATATTTAACAACTTGTTCGATTATAAATTATTTATATGCTAAACTAACATCAAAACAAAACTTCTTGGCCAACCAGAGGCGAAATAATTGATAAGAAATATTTAAAAGAAATAATAAATGAGGTAGGCATAGGTGGCGCTGTGAGAGGGCCACGTCGTGCTGGACTACTGAACATGAAATCGAGTAGGCAAGTAGGCAAAAGTAGCAAACCAGCTTGTAAGTGCGCGGGCTGCTGTGAGAGGTCCCTCTATCTTTGAAAGCTTTAACTTTTAAAGTTATTTTAAGTTAACTTTATTAAACTTTGATCGAATTTCTAAAAAAAAACTAAGATTTATAGTATCAAATTAGTATCATTAGATTTATCATATAATATATTTTTATAAGATACTCATTTTATGTCATAGATATTGATGCTCTTTTCTATAAAATTGTTCAAATTTAAAAAAGTTTGACTCCAAGCACGCATTCTAGGAGTTGAAGCTTTCAAAGACAGAGGGAGTAGAAATTTTTATTACATTGATTTTTAAAGACTATCATGTCATATTAACGTGGATGAAACATGCTTTTATAGACATTTAAGTTCTTT
>JADLZL010006997.1:0-58593 GCA_015844335.1 Chrysopogon serrulatus | reverse complement strand
AGTCTTTACCAATGACAAGACTCATTCTGGAAAACAATAACAACATGATGGTGCCCCAAAACAATGCATTTATGCTAATTCATAAGGGCATCATAGCCATATTTGAGCTGGATTAAGGAAGCTGAGAGTCTGCAATAATGGTTTGACGATATATTGGTTGTGGCAGCAACCAGTATAGATGTTCCGCAAGTTCTAGATAGAAAAACAAAACTTCAACTCATGAATCACCACTATCCAGCCAACACAATCACTGGTTAGTATATATACAATATTATATTGTGATGACAAGGGATCATGTTATATGCCACTACGACCCAATCCCAACTAAGCCACATATTAGTCAACTCCAGAGTCAAAAGGAACAATTCGTGCAAGACGAAATAATAAAGGTTAACCAGGCAAATCAACAAGAAGAAAAAAAAACTACTAAAGCAGCACCAAGCTTAGCATGCATGCTAACCAGATACAAAGCTATATTAAAGAAGGCAATGATCTTGAGAGCAAATGCTACCTTATTTCTAATCCTATATGTAGTCCTTGATTGGAATGGAAAATCTGTTGGAACATTTACTTGGTTGGCCATGGCCTTCCTATCGGCCTCCATATGGACCTGGTCTACGAAACAGAGCAAACTTAACAAAGAGACTCATAATTCACAAAATAAATAGTCTGTCTCATGTGACAGGAAAATGAGAAAAATAAGGGATTGAACACACATTAAATACCTTCTCACGGATGGTTGCCAGTAAACCATCATTCCACTCATCATCATCAATTGAAATCTCTACAGAATGCCAAAATAATGTGTCGACAATTCTCCAAGAGAACAGTATGATTCACAGCACAACAATTTTGTGATGGTGGTATTAGAATGTGTTAACATATAGTAAAAACCAAGTACGAGATTATGCAACGTCTTCAGGGATTACAATAATTCAGCAAACAAACCACGTATATTATCAACTTATCCTACTGAACTACTCTTTATGTAGTAATATCTTTTGATACATTGAATCTGTGTAGAGGCCATTGCACCTGAGCTTAAACCAAACTGAAACCAGCGACAAGCGTGACAAATCAACTATGGTCTCTCCACTGTAATGACATAATGTGTTGCTAACACTTCCTTACACCCAGAAACACAGCTATACCTAGTAGCCAACAAAATTATGTTCAGAGCCAACTTGAAGAGCTGTAACACTTGCTTGCAATACTATATTCAGGCACTACTTCAAGTTAGTATATACCATTTAGCTTTATGAATGGAAAACACAGTTTTGTATTCCTACATAGAGTTTAGGTTATATAGTTTTTGATCTCTGTAGTCTGTACCTGTGATCTACATATCAAATCTGGCTAACTCAAAGATCCAAACCATATAAAAAAAGTTATCAATTGGAGCAAATTGACCCAGTTCGTTCAACAGATCATGCTTTCCATTTATAATAGAAACATGCTTCTATAATAGAAACATGCTTCCGTATATCCAACTGCCTGCACCACTTCAGTTGTAGTAAACAACTTCTCAAATAATTAATTCAGAACAGTGGCAACGTGCCACAGTAAAAAAAGTTATCAATCTATTCTGTTGAACTGACAAAATTTGATCAGTACCAAAGGGATGCACTGTCAGAACTTAATTAGCTATACATGGAAAAACTTGATTTGTTTAAAAAAACTTATGATTCAATTGCAGTGCCAGCACATGACGGTTCAAACTAGAAACGCATGACGGAGGTTATAACTGAACAGATACTCAACACATGATTGACTCATTGAAAGATAGCTTTTTCCCAAACTGTGCAAGATTTGCGTAGGTTAGCAGGTAATTCATATATTTAACACTTACTCTCAGAAATAAATTAACCAATTTGTTTTGGAAACAATATGAAGCATAGTTAATAGCTTGGTCTTGCCATAAGAAGCTCAAGAGACTACTAAACATGTGGAAGAATATTATTATCGGTTCACCCATGCCCTACATCCATACTTCTGTGCATATAAACAACATACATGAATTGAAAAGCTTATACTTATATAACTAGGTAACAAATATCCATTCCAATGTAGTAAAGTGTACCTTCGGTTTGAGCAGCTCGTGCAGCCTCAAATTCTTTCTGTAGGCGCTCAAAAATCAGCTTATCAGAATCCCTAAAGTTAAAAAAAAAAAACCTTATGGAGAGATAGTAGTTTTACAAAGAATGAAATTGCTCAGAGCATGAGCAGTGAGTATAAAACAAGCAGCAAAGGAAACAAGATGAAGGGAAAAAATATCCAGCAAAAACTACCCACAGCCAACTTTCAGAAGATCGTCCATAATATGGCTAGATGTACATTAATATAAATATCCTCCAAATGACAGAAATTCGAGGGTATGAGTTTTAAGTAGCGCACGATGGTACTCATCTGACAAGACAAAGGATTTAAACTCTATTCTAGCAGTTAGAAGCAAATAATCTATGTGGATTAAATACTCCCTCCGATCTGGTATCTAAGGCACGATGTGAAGAAAATGAATACCAAGACCCACCCATAGATTGTTGTGCTTGCTGTGTCGAGCAGTAAGTCCCCCACAATTACTGCATAGAAAGTGCCAGTTGCTCTAACAGAGTGGTTAGCGACTTGCAATTTGCATGGTTGTATGCTACGGGAGACTTCAGGAACCAACTAGTGAGCAGGAATTACTCCAGCACCAAGAAATGGATGCTCAGGCTACCATGACAAGTTAATGCACACAGCTTTACTACCCATTAGATAGCCCATGCGGCCGTGCGCCTTTGGTATTGGACTTTTGTCAAAACTCTCTAGTGCCTTAGAAAACAGAAGCACCTGCCATTTGACATGTTGAAATATCAAACAGGAAGTGTTGGGAGCTTTCTGCAGAAAATCACATTCCTTGGACTAATGCCAATAATGTTGGAAGCATTAGCCACAGGAAAAACAATTACCAACAGACAATAGCATTAGCACAGCAGCATTATAAACCAAACCAGGCTTATGCATATAACATAACTGCAGTATTGTTCTTTTTTATGCGACGATTTTGGATCACAAACTTCTTGCAATGAGCCAATAACACACTTCTATAATCCAAAGAAAGATGCCAAATCCATTTACACAAATTTAATACAGATGAATTTCAGCTTGTACTTTCTTTTGCATATATATATATGGTTCTACCAACCACTGTTATTCATTTTGATCACTTCTCCTGTTTCAGTTTGAACACCATTGCAAGAGGTCTAGAATTAGGATCAGAAATAGAAAAAGAGAGTTGGATTCAGGTTCGCAATGACTGAACAGCGAAGGAATGAAGGACATGATGAAATGGGAACAGGCAATTAGCTCGTGGTTTACAAATGAGTTCTCAATTTGAACAGAAAACAAGAAATCCGCCATTGTAAAATTGTTACATGCCAAAGCACCCAAACAGTAATTATCTAAAGAGGCAGGTCTGAAACTATTGGAAGCTTTTGCAAAGTTAAAGAGTACCGTGAAAGGCGCTCTTTCAGATCTTCATGCCTTTTGAGTATGTTTGACACTGCAAAACAAAAGGATGAAAATATGAGTTAAGACAGCACCTTCTACATGATTTATGGCATTCACCTATAGGATTATTAAGCATGTGCGGGGTAGAAAGTCCCCTTCATCACCGACACAAAAAAGAACGCTCTTCAGGACAGGAAAAAAAAGGTTCTTACGCCTTGCACGTGTGGTCTCAAGTTTTGCATCGTCATCCCTTGCATAAGTCTGTGGTAAATAAAAAGGATAGGTGGAAAACCTCTTAAAATCTCACAGAACATATTGAAAGAGCACTAGAAATAAACAGACAGGTAAATTACAACATACAAATGATGCTCAGATTGCCAGCTGCCGTCCAATCAATTGAGTTCTAACAGAGGAATGGAAAATGAATAATTTAATACTGATATCATTCATATCTGTGCATGAAGTACACATCCATTTCTGAACTGACTGTACATGAATTAATAAAATCAATTTAGTTGCACTTCGATGCGCAAATTGATTTCCATAATAATATGCGCTAGTTAAACACCAGGAACTGCATGGCAGTTGCTGATATTAGCAAATCAGTGAAATTGTGTCTGCTATTATAGTGCACAATAAGGCAGACCACACTACAGTCACACTAATGGTTTTCTATGGTAAGAAAACATCCTAAAAGTCCAATATAGAGCCTGTGAGTGGTCAAAAAGAAAATGCAAAACTAAAACAAAATCATGGTATCCGTATGGTTCACAATGAATGTAGAAGCGGACTGTTCTTGCCCAACTCACCACGAAAACTACAATATTCATCTGACGAACTCACGGCCAAGACAATCTGATTTCACTAAAAAAAATATGGGCCATTCAAATTTAGGCGGTCGACCTCACCTCCGTGGACGCCATGGATCTGAGCTCCCGCGGCCGGGCGACAAATTGCACTTGCAGTAGCGGCCGCAAGACGGTGTCTCCGCGCGGCAGCGGCTAGGAGACAGCGCCTTCCCTCCGGCTGCTCCCCTGCGACGGCAACCCGGCGTCCACGGCCCCGGCGACCTGCGACGGATGCGCAGCGACCTCCGGTAGGGTAGATGACTAGGCGGCTTCGATGAGACCCGATTCGCCGTTTCCGGTCCGACGAGCTGGCTCCTCCGGCGGCGTCTCCCTAGGGTTTGCAGGAACGAGAGCGTGCGGGGGAGGAGAGCCGGACGCGGGCGCGACAGACACAGCAGGTTACCTCCGGTGGCATTTGCGTGTAATTTTCAGCTGCGGGTGGGGTTAGTTTGGAAATTCCGATTACCAGCTCAGCTCTTTTACCCTCTACTAGGACTAGTAGGCATCTACGTGGGCTTGGCGGCCGTTTTGACTCTGCCCTCACCTCCCGAGCCCGCCGGCCCTCGCCTGACGAGTGACGACGACCCCAATGGACTCTCTCGGCCGGCCCCGCCGCTCCCCGCCCGCCGACCGCTTCCTCGGCCTCTTCTCCTCCCCGTCCCACTCGCTCCCCGCTTCTTCGCCCCCGCCGGGGGGGCTCTCCTCGAGGGCGACCTCCTCTTCCCAGCGCGCCCTCCCTCCTCCTCGGACCCGCCGCCGCCCGACGCCTCAAGAACCCGGGCCACGTCCGGGCGGCCACCTCGGCTGCTCGCCGCGCGCTCCACGAAGGCGGCAGAGAAAGTTCGTGGGCCGCGCTGGGAGGCGCTGGCTGGCTTCGTGGCTTTGTCCACGCCACGGCTCGGAACCTCCGGGACGCCGCTCCGCCGCAAGGCGACCATCGGCTGCGGCGCTGCGGCGTCGTCTTCGGCTTCCTCGGCTACGCCTTCGCTGTCCCCTACGTCCGCCTCGCGTGCCATTCCGGTGGCGCCGAGGCCAAAGGGACTCCCCAGCTGCTGCCAGCGCCGCCGTACCACCAATCGGCTCCCGTCCAAGTTCCCGTCCCTCCGCCCTGGAGTCGAGGGCGCCGTGGGGACAAACTTCGCCGGCCGGTCCCGGCGGCGGGCAGCGACGATGAGGAGCTCTTTCATGGGGACGCCGCCATGCTACCCCCGCACGAGATGGTGGCGCGCGCGTCCGCGGGCGCCGGCTACGGTTCTCTAGGGAAACCGTCCTCGATCTTTGGAGGGCGTCGGCCGCCGCGCTCAAAGGGGCGACCTCCGCTAGCGTCTTGCGACGCCGTGCTCGGCGGCTGGCTTTCTTGATTGAATCCGGCAAAGGTGGTAGTATGTTTTATCCTGCATGATCTGGGACAGGTGAAACAGGAAATTTTGGTTACCTTGTGGTCCAAATTGTTCGCAATTTTCGTGTTCTTGCTTCTTGGAGATATACAAGATCATCACTTGCTGTAGCTTAATAAGCGATTAGTGAGGATTAGTGTTTGGGGTCAGGGAGCTCAGCTAAGGAGAGAGAACAAAACTAGAGTGGATGTTTGGCGATTTTTTGTCAGTCCAAATGTTAGCCAATGCATTGTGTTTATGCTGTATCAGAATTTTGCTTTGTGAAATCTAGAGTTAAAATGAACTTGAAGATTTTGGTACTCTGCTACTTTTTTTTCTTTTGTTTTTGGTGCATATATAGTGATAGTAGGTAAATATTAGCTCTGTTCGTTGGGATGGTTTTGAATGGTTTCTGTGAGAAAGAATATGCTGAAATAAGCCTCTAGTTGGAAGAGATGAGTGCATTGCTCATTGGGGATTGAAATCGGGAATGCTGAAGACGCTCTAATTTCTTACTGCTCCTAATCATTTTCATATATAAGCTCCGAGTGTCCGATACTCATTGTCTTTTTTAAAAAAAATATAAATTACTCTCTTCGACTATATGGTACTTTACTTCCTCCTTTCTATAATGTAAAGCCATTTTCCCCTCAAAAAATAAAATAATGTAAGCCATTTTAATTGTCTTAGGTCAAACATCTCTAATTTGACCAAGTTTATAGAAGAAAAGAATAAAATCTACCGAGATGCATTGGTTGTTCAAAAGATGGGATGTATGCGTCTTTAGGCTGCTTTAAATTGTTTTGATTCTCCTCGTGCTTCAATGTGAGAAGATCGAGTGCAAAAGGAATGATGTTATTATTTTTATGTCATAATAAAATAGTGTCTCAGTAAACACTCATAATACTTGGATGCTCTTTATACTACATAAATGAATGGCGAATCTATGAGCTTTAGGATATACTGCTATCTGCCAATCCCTTCGTTTCTTTGCCAATGATCTCCCGTTCCACAAAATGCAAAAACGAACATCAAGCAAACCTCCTTTTCCTTGGACATGATTCAACATTAGCTATTACATCTTGTTGTTCCCTCCTTTTTCTGCATAAACTTTCTGTCATGACTTGACTATCATTCCAAATTTTAGCTTTTCAAACCCCCTTGTAAGCCCTAACCTCTAACCATCACCTCCTTGGGCACTCAATGTAAACCCTACCAATCACCCAAAACTCCAGTTTTGTGAAACTCGACTTGATCTATGAGTCATCTCTTCTTTCGCTCTCTTCCTGCAATGGTAACACTAGTTAAACAAAGCATGTATCTTTCAATTTCAATCTCAGGGGCAGAATTCTCTAGAGTAAGCTGCAAGCTCATGGATCCTGGATCATCTCAAGGGAACCCAATGAGCTTGTTTGGTCATCTCAAGGTCATCTCAAGTCAACCCAATGAGCTTGTTTGGACCAAGATCATGTTAAACTCTAGTTGATTTCGGACTTCATTAGGATACAAAATCGGTAGACATGCAATTAGATGAGTTGCCCTCCTCTCCCCCTCCTTTGACCCACATGTCAACTCCAGTTGAGATCTCCAAACCACCAAATTCAATCCTCTCTCACTCACCCGCCCTCTCACTCTCATGTCTCCCTCTCTCCCTCCCCTTGGAACACAAACAACAAGAAATAGAAGAGAAGAGACAAGAATAGGGAAGAAGAACTAGAAGAAGAAAGAAACCAAGGATCATGCTAGATGAAGAAGATGATGAAACTCCTCTACCACCAAAATAAATCGTTGTTGGCTAGAGGAACACTAGAAATTGATTTTATTTATGATGGAAAAAGTGAAAGGACACGCAAAACTTAGATCCCATTTAGTATAGGGCAACTTCACTTCACTAATAAAGCTTTTTTCTAGAAAAATAGTTTCATGAATAGCTTTTTTGGTGAATCTAAATTGTTTTAGAAAAATTGTTTGACAAAAGAATTCCAATAATTTTATGCATGCTTGAGAAATAAGTGAGAGGGAAAGTTGGGATATGCTACCTTTTTAGCTTCACGTATAAAACTGTTTTAGATGTTTGGAAAAAAAAAAAAAAAAACAGTTCAGTTTATAGAGTCTGATTGGTTGGCTTCTAAATTTTACCATACCAAAGATTTAACAAATTATGGTTTTGGCTGAAATTTGGTTGGCTACCAAAATTTGCCAACTTCTCACATTTAGGTTGCTAAAGTTTTGTCAACTTTTTTACCTAAATTTTGGCTTGTCAAAATTGTGACATGACAAATTTTGAAATACACCCAAACAGACCCTACACAGCAACAAATAAGCCAACGATAGAAAGATGTCACAGGCTCACAGCCTCACGGGGCTTCTGCAACCGACACGTAGGCCTTGTTCAGTTCGTAAATGTTAGAAAAAGTTGCAACTGTAGCATTTCGTTTGTATTTGATAAATATTGTCCAATCGTGGCTCAACTAGACTCAAAAGATTCGTCTCGTGATTTACAACAAAACTGTGTAATTAATTTTTTACTAACATTTAATGTTCCATAAAATCATATGTTTACGGTGTTTTTGCTTATCACCGAAAAAAATATTTAATGTTCTATATATACGGGGTAAAATTGATGCGACGGAGAAAAACTTGCACCGAAGTGAACAAGGCCGCACACGCCAGGCGCGTGGGTCTGGAAACTTCCGGGGCGACTTTGCATACCCCACCGCTCGGCCGGACTGGAGTCCCTCACCCGGTCCCACTCCATTGTAGACTTTGCTCGGGGTCCACGTACTGCCGGACCCGCTGTCAGTGGCAGTCTGACATCGCGTCGGCTCCTGGACGGTTAACACCACGCGCACCGCTTCTTCTTCCAGTTCAAGTGCCACACCGCTCGTCGTCGCGTTCCCATCTCGCCGCGCCATGGATTTCTGCCGCCACCTCCTCCTCGCCGGTGTGCTCGCGCTCCTCCTCGCCGGCTGCGCCTCTGCGGCGAGCCGGGGCGCCGGTTCCTTCGACCCCTCCCGCGTGGTCCAACTCTCGTGGCGCCCCAGGTGGCGATCTGATCTCCCTCCCACGCCGCTCTTTCCTTCCCCAGAACCCTAGGTCGCACCGGAGTCTGACTGACAGCTGTGTGGTTTCGTGTGGATGTTAGGGCGTTCCTGCACAAGGGTTTCCTGTCGGATGCGGAGTGCGACCACCTCATCGCGCTGGTGAGTGCCGGAGCCTGGGTGGATCGGCTTGTGGTGTCTGGTTTTTAGTTCGTTCGGCGGTTGATTGATTCGGTGTTTTGTTGGGTTGAAAGGCCAAGGACAAGCTGGAGAAGTCTATGGTGGCGGACAACGAGTCCGGTAAGAGCGTGCAGAGTGAGGTGCGCACCAGCTCCGGCATGTTCCTCGAGAAGAAGCAGGTGAGCAGATGGCACTCCAATCGAGTTCACTTTCTTTCCATCCTCATCTTCTGGGTTCGAATGCTTGGAAAGGGGTACCTTGTAGATTCTTTACCTGTGTATGAAGTAATGGATGGTAATGCTTGTACATTCATGGTGGTCTCCGCAAGCAATGGAAATCTGTTAGACTGTTAAGCCACAATTGCAACTTTGGGTATTGCCCTCCTGAAATTGGAGGGAAGTTTATGTTGCTCAAATTACTGATAGTTCTACGTGGTTCTTAGGTTAATACTTAATACTTCACAGTTGTGATCTATGGATTAAATAATGCTTTTCATGCAATCAAATATTTGTTACTATAATATATGGCTTTTCTGTGGACATTTGTGAAGTTTGATTGTTTCTTTATGGTTCTGGAGATTTTTTTTTTTTTGACTAAGGTGTTTTTTTTTTTTTTTTTTTTTTTTTTTTTTATACATAATTTTCATGTTGGGTTTCATTATCTATAACTAATACCTTCAAGGATTAACTTTTTTCTAAAAAAAAAAAATATTTAGATTTTAGATACAGTGGTCCATTCAATGCTGATGTTTGTAAGCACCTGTACCTGTAGTTGTCTAGATCAAAATATCATACTAATTTATAGTTGCCTAGACCTCTTTACATCTTACACTTTGTGAATTAAGGTCAACAAAATTGTTTTATTTCTGTTTATTATTATTAAAAGTTTGTTTGTTTTACTGGCTGCTTTATTATATTGCTGTATAAATTACTTGATTGAAATATGCATCTTAGATGTGAACCGTAGCCCGTAGGACCATATTATCTCTTATGTACACAAAATCACTATTTCTTTCTCGCTGGGTTCCATCTTCACTAAATTTGTGTCCCATTTTTTTTCCTGCTGCGTCCACACCTGGTGCCCTGTAGATGCCACACTGTTGATCCAAAAAGAAGACCATAAGTTCTGCATGACTACACAACATAGCATTGTACTGCATCTGTGATGTTTTTTTAAGTTTCACTTTTTAGAATGGTGCATCCTACACTTCTCACAATTTTTCCATAAATAGGGCATTGTACCTTAAATGTACGGCAGTCGGCAGGAAACTTGAATTTTATTGGGTGGCATAGCAGTAGGAATGGTTCTTATTTACTTCCCACATTGTGGTGTCCCTTGATGATCCCACACAAAATTTGGTTTGTCTCTTTAATAAACTTGAGTTATTGTAGGAGTGTTGTCCCTTGATATTTGGGTTAAGATGATTGAATTTTGATCTATGCTATCTTCGTTCTCTGGGTTTAATATGCCAAATTTTTTGAACTAGACGGTAAGATTTGTTCTGGTGTAGTTTGTTTGATGCCATTTTGTCTTTGTTCCGTAGATTGCCTTTACTGGGTTATGGTTCAATGTCTAAATTGTCTATGAAGTTCTCTGGTTTTGTTAGTGTAGGAATTGGTCGTAATTATCCTTCACATATATGCATGATCAAAATGTGTTCTTGTGTTTAACAGCTTATATGGTAACTAATGGCCCTGTTTGACACAGCTCCTACTCTGACATCAATGCAGGATTTAGAGTTTGGAGTTTTCAGTATAAAATAGAGTGATTAGACATATGTGTTATTTTGGATTAAACCCTAAACCCTAAACTCTGGAGCTAGGAATGACCAGCTCCAAATATTCTTGGATCTAGGACCGACCAGCTCCAAATAGTCGGAGTTGGAACTGTGCCAAACAGGTTCTATATGTGTTCATTATCAATTTATCATTCATTTGATAAACCTGTTTGAGCTTTTGCTGAGTTTCCACCTGTGGGCATCAATGTCTTAATTCGATTCATTCTTATGCATCTTATTGTGATTGTTTAGGACTTGCCAGTTGAATCTTAGCTATATTCCCCTAGGTTCAGAACATATATCTGTCATGTGTCACCTGTATTAGTTAGATGGCCCTGAACCAAAGCAGCATGCTAATTGCTGATGACTGGTTATGGGCAGGGATAGATGAGAGATACTAGGAACTGTGAAATATTTCTTGATCAAAGAGTAGAGGTACAAGCCCATCCTTATAGATGGGATGACTGGACTTTTAATTAGTTAGCTAACCTCTAGAATTAAGTAGAGTGTTAAACCATTTTGGTTATAGCTGCATTAGGAGTATTAGGCTTAAAAAATGAAAATTTCAAAAGAATAGCAGGCCATTGAAATTTTAAATTAGTACCACTGTACAAGTTTACCCAACTCTGAGTATAATAGTGCACAGTTCAACCCCGCCTCTATCACTTGGACTTGCACTCCGACGCAGAGTTCAAACACACCCAGGACAAATTGGAGTTCCACTATCCATACATCCATATATATTACTTAAAGTTCAAGTTGAATTAGAATACCATCTAATATCAAGCAATTTTTGTTCACTAACAATAAAATTCAATAAACTGCATTGTAATTGACTTGATCAAAATAGGAGATGCATGTTGAGCACCATTTAGCGTCTTCATCTATTAACTTCTGAGCTATGGATTTCGTGCAAACTGAAAATGTGAATCATAATATCAATGGCTGAAGCAACTAAACAGCTAGATATTGCCTTATTGTACATACATTTTTTTTAAAATAAAATAGAGATTGCCCTATTGACATGCTCTGTTTTACTGCATCTAATAAAAATAGGCAAAGACACTATGTTGACACCTTTACTAGACAATCAGTTTGCGTGAAATTTTGTTGGAGATGTAGCTTTAGTACCCTACTTTTATAGACAGATCTTGCCTCTAATCGGTGATTGTCTTTGCATTGGATCAGTGACATATTGTTTTCTAGATGTCCTAGGAAGAAAATACTAATCAAATTGTTTATTGGCTTACACCTAATGACCGAGCTAGCACATATTAGTTACAAATTAGTTGATCCTAACGATATCATCACATTGAGGCATTTGGAGAGAGAGTGGGCAACTTGTTATTCAGACTAATATTCAGGTTCAGGCTATTGGCCAGTGAAAAGCTCTTTACTCTGTATTGTTGACAAGACAACAACAGTTGGACTAGAATAAAGGTGTATAGATACTTCATCGGTCATCGTTTTATCTTTAATTTAATGCATTTGTACAATAAATAGACTATGAAAGGATAAAGCTTGTTTTCTGTTCCTTCAAATGGAGAAGTTGAATTGTGACAAAAGAGAGGACCAAACGAATTATAGAACATTACTCTCTGGAATGAAGAAACTTTAGGTGGCTAAATGCTCTTGCTTTATTCTGAGTGCAAATCTCGAAGCCTTTCTACATACACTGGCACTTAATGCAGACCTCCACTAGGCTTACTTGAGAGAATCAGCTGACATCTATGACATTAGCATAGAATCACAGTGATGATAAGGAAATAGAATTGGTGCCTGGTCTATGTCTGAAAGTTTGATGATCTTGTTTCTAAACCAAAAGATTTTGGGGGCAAGTTATGGTGAGACCACGTCTGAAAGTTTGATGACCATAGGATGCACACAATTGGGCATGGTTTTTTATGGCGTTGCCGAGGAGTTGAGGCATACCCCAGGCGCCGCAGGACGCCACAGGCTTTTAGTTACGCCATTTCGCCTGGGTGTCCAAGCACACCCCCAGGCCCCAGCGCCACTGGATGCCGCAATGCTTCAAAAACCATGCAGTTGGGAATTCTCTCCCGCAATATATTCTTCTTAGGCTTAGTACATATATAGCATATTATAAACATGATGGATTATGCTGAGCCACAATTTTTACAGTGCAACTTAAAAATGCTGTGCTTAAGCTTTATACATTTCAACTGTCTATGAAATATTTAATCAATATAATTTTATTTTTGTACCTAATGTCTCTGACATGAGATGTCCGATGAATTTATCCTCTATGCATGTAATGTGTGTTTATCCTCTGTGCACATAATGCACAATAATAGCAGGGCCATTTTGTTTGCGGCACACAAAATATTCTGAACTTCAGTCCCTCCCACTGTCTGGTGTATCGATTTTCAGCCGCTCACACATAGCGCCCTCAGATCCGAGAACTCTGATACAGGGCAGTAGCACACTGAAGGAATCACTCATGTATTACTGGGATCTCACTCACAAATTCTCATTACTAACAGACCAAGAATCGCTCAAACTGGCAGCAAACAAGAAACAAGCTACCTGACCTTGCCCCAGCCCTAGGTAGCAGTAGAGGACGCGCTTGTCGCAATACGCGATCACCTTGGAGATCTTCGTGTTTCACCGTGCTTCACATGAAGATCTACAAGAACTAGGATGTGAAAAGTATAGGACCGTATAGGAGAGTGTAGATAACTTCCATTGTTGCTATTCTGGAGGAAGAAGACAAGGTGGAGACGCCATAGTGATGCGGAGGAAGAGGTGAAGGTGTCTCCACTGTGTTTGAGGTGACAGCATCACCAACAATCATGGGCCACCAAACAAGGGGGATCTTGATGCGAAGGCAGAGGCACTGGTGGACACTGGGGCAATGGCTGGAGGAGGTGGTGGCTGTGGAGGTAAGGTGGTGCCAGCAGCCCAGCAGTGGCAGCACTTCTCTGTGGGGCTTGCATCACTTTTACTTGTCTGTCTTGCGGATGAGAGGGAGCCAGGGTGGCGCTGCTTGAAGGGTCAAGGCTTGCCCCAGGGTAAGTGTGTGGGTTCGGCTGACAACCCTGTCAGCGGAGTTTTCTAACGCAGATGTGAAAGGGCCTATGGATTTTTTTTCCCACGTGGCCTTCTCCCCCTGGGGAAAAACTGGGAGGGCTAGTTTCCAAATGAAGCCTTGAGGTGTCTTGGCTTATTTGGAATTAGTAATGTAGTGTAGAAGATCTATCTCTTGGTTGGCAACAATTACCTATGTATACACGTTAATTGAGATATTCACTTGGCAGGATGAAGTAGTAACGAGAATAGAGGAGAGGATATCTGCTTGGACATTTCTTCCTCCAGGTACCTCAAAAGCTTCAATTAGATTACTCAAAACCTTTTTAGTCTTGCATTTCCTTCCTTTAAGTTGTCAACAATCTTAACTCTCTGGTTCTGGCATGCTCAGAGAATGGTGAATCCATTCAGATATTACACTACCAGAATGGTGAGAAATATGAACCCCACTATGACTACTTCCATGACAAAAACAATCAAGCCCTGGGTGGCCATCGCATTGCTACTGTGCTCATGTACTTATCAAATGTTGAGAAGGGTGGAGAGACCATTTTCCCCAATGCAGAGGTAGTTACTTATCCATCATGTGTTACTTTCTGAAGAACGACATTTGTAATAACTTCAGCATTCCACAGGGGAAGCTTTTACAACCCAAGGACGACACATGGTCTGATTGTGCAAGAAATGGATATGCAGGTATATCAGTGTCTCTGGTAGAACTCGAGTTACATAGCAGATCTGCGCGCTATCTATATATCATCTTGGCCAGTTCTTACCTGATGTGACGATGGCCCATGACCAGTTTCTTGTCAGGCTTTCATAGCTCTGCATTGTATTCTGCGTGTACCTTCCACCGTGCATATTTACTCTGATGTCTACCTGCTGCTGGTTTCCTTGTGCAGTTAAACCGGTAAAGGGTGATGCCCTGCTGTTCTTCAGTCTCCACCCTGATGCAACAACAGACTCTGAAAGCTTGCATGGTAGCTGCCCTGTCATCGAAGGGCAGAAGTGGTCCGCAACTAAATGGATCCATGTGAGGTCATTTGATCTCCCTGTCAAGCAGCCGGGTTCCTCCGACGGATGCGAGGACAACAATACCCTCTGCCCGCAGTGGGCGGCCGTGGGCGAGTGTGCCAAGAACCCTAACTACATGGTGGGGACCAAGGAAGCTCCTGGCTTCTGCCGGAAGAGCTGCAAAGTTTGCGCAGAGTAAGGTATTGATTAGCTGTCTGAAAGTCGCTGTTCCCATCACCAGGGTTTAGGGGTGTTTGGATGGTGTGGAAAAAAGTTACTGCGCATGTGTCCACTCAGAACTCATCAGAAATCATGAGACAAATTTTTTTAAGCCGTCAAAATGTTTACTTTGTCAAATCATGGATTAATTAGGCTTAAAAGATTCGTCTCGCAAAGTGATTTAGTTATTTTTTTTAGACTACATTTATCACCCAGGGTTTAGATACGATTGAGTATAGTATGTAAGAAGGAATCGTAAGGGCTAGAAACTCATGCCTGCTCCAAAGTTCAAACATGTGGACTGATTACCGAGTTGAGTTGAGCAATCTAATCAATGACAACGGTTCGAGTAATCTTGCTTTCCTTCATTGGCGTGAGTTCACTTGTCTTGTGGGAAATGAAACATTTCCTTAAGATAGGAGGTTGGGGGGGAGGGTGGGGCGGGGAGGTGCTTTGCTTTGTGGTGTGTATATGAAAAATAGTGTTTGGTGTCGTATTACGTGTTGAGCTGTGTTCCAGTTGCCTAGTGAATTGCAAAACGTATAGGCCTGGGTGGCGAAAGGTTGTGTGAACTAGTAGTAGTAAATAATCTACCAAACGGAATAACTTTTACTACTCCTTTAAATAATCGTCGTTTTCGGTGTTCTTAGCTTGTTTATAGAAAAAATGTACAATTTTTGTATCTTCAAATAATTTTGTTAAAAAACTAGATTCAAAGATCTTTCCGATGATACTAAATATGATACTAATTGATAATATTTATTATTTATAAAAATTGCTGGGACGGAGTATGTTCTTAGCTGTTTGGTGCAGAAAGATGCACGTTGCTGACACGAATGAGAATAGTCCCTGACTGTCCCCCCTTTTCACTTCACCTGTTTTTTTCAACAATTTTTCACTTCACCTTGTGTGATCTTGCATTCAATTCCGGTTGGCACATAGCCATAGAGTAGTAGTACAATATAGTAGGGGTGACCAAAGGCAAAACAAAGAGAGAATTACTGCCCGTTGCCATTGCATGCATCATCACAATGATCGAATGTAGTACCAGCTATAGTAGTAGTAATTCATCAGTAGCAAAGACACATCACAATTAACAAGCCAATTTGCATTCTTTTTCCCCTGTTTTCTTTCCCCAATCAATCGATCGATCTAGCAAGCATTGGGTTTCTTTGCCGGAGCCGGCGGCGGCTTGACGACTCCGTCGTTGCCTGCCAGCGCCCTGTACTTGTCCTTCCTGGTGAGGCTGGTGCACTCGTAGGAGAGCGTGGCCGCGATGAGCCTCTGGATGTAGTTGGCCACCTCGTGGCTGGTCCTCCCGCCGGCGCAGGTGAGCTCCGGCGGCAGCTTGTTGAGGAAGGTGACGACGTACGCGGGGCTCGGGTTCATGAAGAAGTAGAAAGGGTCCATCCCCTTCCATCCCCTGGCCGTGGTGCCGTGGAACATGCTCATCCGGTTCTCCATGGCGACGGGCACCACCTCGTCGGTGAGCTCCGCGAAGAGCGCGGAGAAGCGCAGCAGGAAGGGCTCCCTGCACGTTGTCCCCTCGGGGCAGATGACGAGGTCGCCCTCCGCCAGCAGGTCCCGGATCATGGCGGCGTCGGCGGCGCGGTCCCGCGTGAGGCGCACCGTCCGGATGGGCGAGAGGAACTCGGAGAGGCGCGAGAGCGAGTAGGTGACGGCGGCAACGGGGGGGCCCAGCGCGGTGGACAGGAAGATGGGGTCGAGGAGGGTGCGGTGCGAGCAGGCGAAGAGGACGCCGCTCTGGCTCCGGCTTCGCCTTGGCGGCGGCGGCGGCGCGCCCCGGACCAGGACGCGCACGCCCAGCGCCCAGAAGGCGTAGTAGACGAGCGGCATGGGCAGCAGCGCCCCCGCCGCGATGCGGACGCAGGCCAGCGCCAGGCCCACGGGGAACCACAGCACCACCAGCAGCGCCACCAGCGGCGTCGGCCGGCGCACCAGGCGCCCGTCGTGGAAGATCACCGGACGGGGCAGCTGGTCCATGGGCAGCGGCTCCACCGGCGAGCGCGGGACGATGTACGCCTCCTGCATCGCACAGCGCAGGACGGCTTTAATTTGCGTTAATGGCGAATATAAGTACTCTATTTTAAATTACAAGATGTTTGACTTTTTGCTTTAAGTTTAACTATTCGACTTATTTAAAAAAAATTATAAATATAGCCAAGTTTAAATTATTTTAAAAAACTTCTATTAATAAAGTAAACCACAACAAAAGTGATATTATATAAATTTTTTTAAATAAGACAAGTAGTTAAATTTAAAATGAAAAAATCAAACGTCTTATAATTTAATTTAGAATAGAGAAAGTACTAGTAATTAAGAAAGCATACATGCAGGGCCTCAGCATTAAAAATTGAAGCCGTACTAGTACTTATACTGTGTAGCAAGCACAACGAAGAGGAGTGCAACTACCACAGTGCCATCAGTTGTTATTGCTAGTAGTACTACCATAGTGTATACTATGATTGAGATCCACATTTAGAATATACCAAGTACTAGCTAGTAGTCTCATATATGAGACTGTGCTAAGTGCACAATCTGCTCTACTACTACAATTGTAAGTGCCACACATGTACACTATCCTATTACTACTACTACACTACATGGTAGTGGAATGAGCTTCGTCGAGAACGAAATTGGTCTTCTCGATCGTTGCCTATTGGAGACAACAGGCACAGTGCGTGATGCTTTGCTACTTTCTGCATCCTACCAAGGATCCCTAAAATGTTTCTAAGCTTGTGCTGAAAGATGTAGCAGCAATATTTCGTCGATCTGGAATTAATCTCAGGACAGACAAGTCACACAGTAGCAGCGGTACATGCATCTATCATGACACTGTCCACCCCAATGCAGCAGCTAGCTAGCTACCACAGTGGTAGTGTGGTGGTAGTAGTAGTAACTGTGGTTAGTTAGATTCACCTAAAAGGTTGTACTGGCATAGCCGTGTAGATAAAAGCAGCACTAACTACTCTCGATCGATCTGCTGGTGCGGCCAAGTCGTCGATCGCGCGCCCGGCCGGCAAGATGTTGCCCACAACCACATGCATGCGTTTCACCACGAATGCAGGTTATTTATTATTTACACAAACTTACCGTGTAATGCACGGTTTTGGTCATTTATAAATCGTGGATTTTTACTATATGAATAGATTTGTCTTGAAAACTACTTTCATAAAAGTATAAATATGGGGTCACTTTATGATGAGTATTTTTACTATATGAAGTACGTGCTCAACTTCTATTTCCTATTAACGTGCTCAACTAAGCCGCAGGGGCGCGGCAGGCAGGATGTCCAAATGAAAGCCTATTCTACACTACACGAGTTTGCATTGTGTGTGCTAGCTGATAGTTTAGGCAATCTTTAGCTTGCTGACAAAACAACAGAAAGACTAGCTACGCTAGCTTAGTAGTCCTAACCACCTGACAAAATGGGGCGTTCACGTAATTAACGCCGACCAAATCAAATATATGTAGGTTGCTGGGCAGCAGCATATATATGCGTGCCATGCCGGGTACCCTGACCAACGAACACTCTTTTTACTGCCCAAAAAGACAAAGATGTGACCCAACCCAACCAGATTATTAATAAACGTTATTGTATTTTATATATTTGTGACAGATCTAACTATATGTGCGGCTGGTGTGTTAGTTTTAGTCCTGGTGGTTGTGGATGTGCTACGTTCGTAGGAGTATGGAGAAAGTGCATGTATATCATATAGTATCATATATGCATGGCGTGAGCAACTAACACTCTTTTTTGTTTGCATTTCTTGAATGACATATTTTTGCTTTGAAATTCCTGCGTTCTAAAGAGAAAAAAACACTTTATTTTTGTACATGCACATGGCTTATATGGAAGCTTGATAGTGTTAATTTATTTCTCTCTCTCACTAATTTCTGCCAGGTCGGGTGTGGCGACGAGGAAATTTGAAGTCTGACAAGCGTGACAACTGTTTAGATTTGAATGTTAAAAAAAAGTTGCAACTATAGCATTTCGTTTGTATTTGACAATTATTGTCCAATCGTGGACTAACTAAAATCAAAAAATTCATTTCGTGATTTACAACTAAACTATACAATTAGTTATTTTTTTTACTTACGTTTAATGCTCTATACATGCGACTAAAAATTGATGTGATGGAGAGACAATGAAAGAAGTTAAAATTTTGAGGTAATCTGAACAAGGGCCCTCTAGATATACATGTTCAATAGTGAATTCTAAATTTTTTAAAAAATCAGTACTTTGTTTTTCTTTTTGTATATATAAGTGTGCATATTTTCCAGCTAGCTGGCTAGCGTGTGTACTGTCGCGCAGTAACCCCACAACAGCGCCATATTTTATCTGCTACTAGTATATACTATCTCCAATTTATGGAGGGAACATGCGAAAATTAAAACCAGCCCCTGCTGGCTGCAAACACAAACACATGCGCGCCCCGTACCACATGCATGGATCGGATTCCGGTACCCATATATACATATAGCTAGCTTAACTCGTTTCTCCAATCACACGGTGGCAAACTGAGTACTACAGCATTATATTCACTCACTTGACTGCCAATAAAAATTCTTTGCAGCTCGATTTAATTTCATTTGGCGACACGGTTACAGTACCCAATTATCGCAAAAGATGCGGATAGGGGCTTTAATAATGACACTAATAAGGACGCAAGAATCCAATAATCTTGCAGAAATCCAGCTTCCATCTTATTGGCTTCATAATACTGTTTGGTGCCGTCTGTATGTATGATTTTTGTGAAACTCGATCGTGCGTTCAAATTCAAGTGAATGAATGAAAAACATGTAGTACTCCATATGCATGTAAGTTGGCTTGTACGAATACGGAATTAAGTATATTTATATTTAGTGAGAGAGGAGAGAGTCAAGGAAGAAGGGGTAAGTTGAAAAACTTGCATTACGGTAACACGGAATATATTAATTTGGAGAGTAAATAAATATAGTACTCCAGCATCTGTGACATGCATGACAAGTGGCGTAATGACCGAGTGACCGACCGTACCTTGCACATGCTCATGAAGGGGTAGTCGGAGCGGCTGTCCCCGAGTCCGACGTCGGGCGCGCCGGCGTCGCCGTCGCCGGCGGCGGCCAAGATCTCCCTTAGCGCCTCGGCCTTGCGCCTGCCGACGAGGACGCCGCCCCTGCGCTGGTCCACGAAGCCAGTGGCGCGCCCGCTCCACGTGGCGAGCTCGGTGCCCGCGACGGCGTCGGCGCCGAGGCAGTCCCTGAGGAAGGGCTCGGCCATGACCCTGGGCGTGGCCGTGAGCACGACGCGCCTCCGCGCGCACGCCGAGAAGACGCGCCACGCGGCCGGGTGCACGTCGGCGGCGTAGAAGCGGGGCAGCACGGCGCGCGCCGCGGACTCGAGGTCGCGCACGCGGGCGCCCGCCGTGGCCGCGAACACCAGCACGCGCGCGCGCGGCGGACTCGGACACCAGCGCGCGCAGCGCGGCGGCCAGCGGGAGCAGGAGCAGGAGGAGGAGGAGGCGCGGCACGCCGCCGGCCTCGAACGCCACCAGCGCGTAGTACGGGAACGCGCTGCGGGAGCGGAGCAGCGTGCCGTCCAGGTCCGCCACCACGGCGTGCGCGGCGCGGCCCGAGGCGTCGCACTTGTCCACCGTCGGGAACGGCTCCACTCCGGCGGCGATCACGGCCTCCACAGCCTCCTCCATGTCTGTCGCTGCTCTGTGGCACTGGCACGCGCCTGCGACGGATCGAGCTCTCTCCCCTCTGTCTCTCTCTCTCTGTCTGTCGCACTGCGCATGCACTGCGTGCAAGCTCGAGCTCGACCTGGCGCGCGCGGGCATGTATATATAGGGGAGTGCTGGTGGTGGTGGCGGTGGTGGCGCCGGCGCCCGTGCCCGCGTTTGTGGCGAGGTGGAGCGAGCGGTATGGTTGGTTGGTGAGCGGTAGGGATGGGCCAAAACATCATTTCATTTTTCATTACATTACACTAATACTAATGCGCACGCAATGCATGGTTTGCTGCTAAGAATGCACCCAGCTTCATCTATCCTCCGATCAGCTTCAAATTGAGCGATTGAAGGTTGTTGGGTTGCAATATAAGTAATTAATTGCAGTGCAAGGACGGACGAGTGCAACAGTGGGATCATATTCATGTCCTACTGTAGCTGCAATATATGCTCCTCATTTATCGTGGAGGTCTAATTGGCCGGTTTTAAGAGATGGGGGCATGGGGCTGGGCATGTGGTCCGACGCTAGGAATAATGCAATGGGAATATGACGGGATATTTGGGGACCGTGTGTGATGTGCCATTACATGCAATTGTGCCAAGTTTTTTTTTTTCTTTCCCCTTCCTCATGCCACTTCGCCAGATTGATCGAGTTCGTAATTGATGATTGGGCAACTCTCAAACTAAGATAAGGCTCTCCCTACATCACCTCTGCTCTGCAAGAGTCGTCAGACCACCTGATTTATTTATTTATTTGTTTGCATGCTAAAACTAGACCAACTCATTTCCTCGGAATAGACCAACTCAGTTTTCGTTTCTTGGTTTCCTGAAAATCATTAATACAAACGGATATGTTGAGTCATTTATGCATACTTCACGTTAGAATGGGTTGTAAAACCAACAACTAACTTTAACTACTAGCTTCTCCCGCCGATTTGGTCATACTAGCCCGATAGGGCGCGCTACGCTGCGCCAGTTAAAAGAGAGGGACAAATAGAGCGGAGAAAAAAAAAATCAAAATTGAACAGTGTATGTGGGGCCCGCATGGTCAGCGGTGGGGCCCATGTGAATAGCGAACAGTGGGCGCCAACCCTACAAACAGTGATGAACAGTAGCCAGGTGAACGGGAGAGCAGCAATTTATTCCCGCATGAGGCATATATTATACATACTACTCTTCTTATGACCATACTATAATTTGGAGCGAGTAAATCTTATTACTATACCCCAATTACGTCAGTCAGTGTGCCACACTGGTTTCTGAAAAAGGAGGAGAGCAGAAGGGCACCACAGTCATTACTAGGTGTCCTCGCGTTAATTTAATTTGTCCCTTGTCATCAGGCAATTCGGCTCCTAGCTCCTTTTCTCCAGTCTCACACATGCGCGCGCCAAATAATTAGTTGGTGGTTAGCTAGCTGCACCTTGTTTGATGATGCGCGGTTGTCATGGATACCATCATGTTGACTGCGTGCAGATTGCTCCGATTCACTCTGTATACGTTATTACCACTGGCCGCCGTTATGTGTGAACGTGTATTGTATTCAGGGTTGTTAAAGCTTACTCCAAAAAACAAACCTTTGCTGCCTATCTGCCTCTTGACTTGCATGCGTGTGTTATCTATATGAGAAGCTTCAGTTTGTTGTTATAAATAGTGGAACCAGCAAGAAACCTCAACAAGGATGACAGGGCAGGGTAGTGGCCAAACAGGAAACTGAATATTTTATAAATACGGACTATACGGTTCACTACTATTGAATATATTTCTAGATATGGGTAAAGTTGATTTCTAGAGGTGGATGGGTCACGTCTCTACCTAAATGCCTTTAGAATTGCTTCATTATTTGTATAGACGGTTAGAACAATCCTATCTCAAAAAAATACATGTCCAAGAAGCTTAAGAGTCTGTTTGCTTCAGATGTGAGCTATGAGCTGTGGAAAAGTTATTATGAGCAATGAGCTGTAAAAAAAACTTTGAACTGTTTAGTTAAAACAACTATAAAACCTACTACCTCTTCTCTCTATCTCCCTTGAAACAAATAACGTAAAAAGTCTCCCTATTTTCACTCATTTAGAAAAGTTGATCGAAAGCCAAAAGAGGGTTGCTACGAATATGAAGATTGTACTACACGAAAAATAAAAACAATTTCAAGTTCTACCTGTTAGTTGGCTAAACACTTTACATAAACTAAAAAAACAGCCTAGGTTTTAGTCTCGGTTAATATGTGTATAAAGACAGGCCCATGTATGTTAGTTCTAAACTAGTGTATGTTTATAGTGTTATGAAGCACGGTAATTTAGTTTGGTCAAGTTTCATTGCAAAGTGTATGGTTTACTAATAACGACTACCTTTATTCTAAAAAGAATACAATTCTAGTTCTCCTCTTAGTTAAACTATATAAAATTTAGCCGTAGGTATTTTATTAAAATATAATTTAATAAAGAATCTAGTAATATTTGTTTAGTACCATGCATGGTTATCAATACTTTCTATATAAACTTGGTTAAAAGTCAAAATATTTTGACAAGTTACTATACTCTGGATTATGGGAGTTTGCTGACCAATATGTACTCCCTTAATCCTAATATAGTTGACGTAATAGGAATTAAATTTATCTGAAGATAGTTACCATCCTCACTCCACAATACACTCTTTCTCTTCTTCCAACACACATTTTTTTTCTAATACATCTCTATCCTCTATTTCTCTCTCTCTCTCTCTCTCTCTCTCTCTCTCTCTCTCTCTCTCTCTCTCTCTCTCTCTCTCTTCTTATTTTCTATGCACTACACCTTTTCACTTCTAAATTTTCATGTCCAAACCTAAAACATCAACTATTTTAGGTTGGAGGGTGTATATTATGATAAGAAACTTCTTTATTAGTTAAAATGCATAAGAGTTACCCCACACAAAAAACATAAGAATTGAACTTTTGTATTCAAAATGTTTCATTTTATTTTTCCCAGACATATATTTAAAGCCAAGTTGAATCATATCATCCCCTTTGGATTGATGGATTCCCTCCAGTAATAAAAGTAACATGACGATAGACATAGGTGTGATCCGCCTCCAATCTTGTGGTCTAAGGACAAGTATATTACAATATGTCAGCGGTTTTATACTCTATCTCATGCAGTGCCATATAGGATTTTTTCTGATGTGAAGGAAAGAGAGTGGGAAAAAAGAAAGAGGTTGTTGTTTCACAATAGAACTACCCCATGAGCTAAAATTTAGTACTATGAGACAGCTATCATGGATGAGTTGTCATGCAATTCATAACTTTACGTTTACCTGATGCATAAATTAAGAAATTATAAGTTACTATAAGACAACAATTATATATGTTCTCTATTAAGTTGTCTTTAAAATTACGTGGCAAATACCGCTATAACAGAACATCAATGTACTTGCCCATACTAGTGTTTAGTGGACAAGATGATGCTTTGTCACACATTGATGCTGGATTCTGGAGGCTTCAATTTCTCATTTATTGTCAAGCATGGGCAGTTGGCACCATCTTATTATTATCTATATACTCAGTCCATATCAACGACAAATCCTTCACCGTTCTCGCAAGTATGAGGTACTAGCGAGTTGCAACCTGCAGGAAATGGTTCAGAGCTGATGGAGCCAAGAACGTGCGATGTGGGCAGCAATCAATTGGATAAGCTTTCTCCCAATTTATCCAACGTAGCCACAAATAAGTGAAATTTTCCATATCAAGTGTGGTCTATAGAATCCAAGTTGTGGAAAAAGTGAGATTCATCATCTCAATTAATTGTGTGTTTGGCTAACTGAGTATAGCTTAGAAGTTAGGCTGGATTACTGTGGTGGAATCTGTTCATTCTGGTTCAAGTCTGATAAGACGATATGATTCTCGATATCAAGACACAAATGGTGACTACCAATCTCGAGCAAGTCAAGACCTACTGATCTAACTCGGTTTTTTAGGTTGCTTAATATAAAGGTACTATAAGGTATACACGTGCAAATGAACACTTTCTGTGATATGCGTACGCTCATAGCCAAATCGTTTAGAAAGAACAAAAAGGTTTGATACACTGATTGTCTCGGCCGTTGCTCCGGAAGTAACACACAGTAACCGGGTCATCCGTCCACTCTCGATTGCCCGCACGCAAATCGAAAGGAACAGGCGAGTCATATGCTACTATAACTAACCAACAGTGCAGTAGTGGTGTGCGGCCGCAATCTCCCTGGAAAAATATCAGTTAAAAGCTGCACATCAAATCAACGGATCAGAAGAAGCATTGAGACGCTTCTTGTTCCGTTTGAAGAAAGAGAGGCAGCTAGCTATAGCTAGCGGCCATGGCGGTGGTTCAACTCCCGGCCTGGATGAGGGCACACCGACTCAGGTGACGCCCGGGATTCGGACCGATTCCTTTCCCTTCCATTCTTTTCCTTTCTTCTCCTTCACATCTCACTCTCAGCCATCCGACTCCTCACTCATTTGAACTGGAATTGAATTCAACGCACCCCTTGGCCGACGCTGGCCCCTGGGCTCCAGCTCCAGCCCTCCCTGTCCTTGCTTGCTTCTGGCTTCTGAGACGCACACGCACGGCGGATACAGAGCGCTGCTGGCTGCTCTGTTGCATCTGCAGACTGCAAGGATATGGAATGGAACCCGCGGCATCTGCAATTCTGGAGTAGACTATTCCTTGCTTGCAGGAGTCACGGACTCACGGTACTACTGCTCTGCATTGATGCTGTGCTTCTGCTGCCTGGCTGGCCTGGGTAACAGCCTAACAGGGTAGGACTGTACATAGGGAGGGAGTAAAATCTATTTCCTCCGTCTCATGGAGAATGTTGTTAAAAGATTGTGCTCTTTTTATAAACAAGATTTTCAAATGACAAATTCCATGAGGCAGAGGAGTATAGGATTTACTGCAGAAATTGGACGGTTCCACTGCCACCTTGTTTCTTTGTCTCCTCGGGTTACTATCACCACCATGCTTCAGCCGATCGTATGCGTATGCTGCGTACGTCGCCTCTACCTGTACTGTATGGGCAATGGGACCAGGACATCCACACATCGCTTTTCCAAGGATCACCGGTGCTATCAGCATTACGGCAATGCATATGCGTATGCGTATCCAAAGAATACAATTATATATAGTCCAAATCTAGAGGTCAGGATGGATCCTGAGCGTAGTCCAAAGAATATGACAAATTATAAGACGTTTAGTTTTTTTCAACTCTAAGTTTGACCATTCACTTATTCAAAAAATCAAGTAAAATATCACTTTATTTGTTGTGATTTACATTAGTAATAAATATTCTTTAAGAATGATTTAAAATTTGACTATGACCCCATATGATTTAAAATTTGACTATGGCCCCATTTGATAATGCTTTTCTACTTGCTTCAGGAGCCGTTTGGACTCATTTTCTGCCAAACAGAGTAAAATATAATAGTTCCTTTGGTAAAGCCCCTATAAATACTCTCGCATGTGCTTGGAGCAGGATAGAGCAAAAAAAAAAGCAACTTCTCTTGGCTTCTTCTCTGATCTGAAGCCGTTTTGCCAAACGGTATACCAAATAACTTCAGCTCCACCAGTATAGCCATTTATGGAGCTAAAGCCAAATTAGCTTCACTAGTGAAACAAACATCTACCAAACGGGAGTTACAATTCAATCTATTCCTCTATCATCAAATAAGAGGAGTGGTCAATCCTAAAGTAAAAAAGTCAAACATCTTATACTTTAGAAAAAGTACAATTCAATCTATCCTTCCATCATCGAATCCACTCTTATAGTGGGCAATTCAAATCCGATCCAGTTGTTACTATCCAATAACATTGCCTTATCTCTCTCGATCGCTCAATGCTCCATCTGTTTACCGAGCCTATTTCTGCCGATCATACATCCTTACACACGCAGTAATGCATAACCTAGAAGCTATAATGACAAGGAAATGGAATAAACAGTAACCAAACATGTCCAGCAGATCAAATTTGATCAGCCGGACAAGAAATGAAAAACAAGAAGCAAACACATCACCAGCATTGAAAAATTACCAAGATAAATGAACCAAGTTTTGCTGTTCAAGACATCCACGGACAGAAACTACCCGGTCCAATGTGACGCACACCGGCTTGACAGACCAACAACGCACAAATGCCTACCAGGATCCTAAGACTGACGCTACATGCCTACATATATATAAGTATCCTTTCGTTCATCTGTGGCAAATGAATTTGGCACAGCCACAAAAGAAACCTCCATAACCAACAAACCAAAACCATCCCACATTAAGAAACCACCGCCTGGTTTATCATCCCCTGGGCCCATTGTGCAGTCTCCCGAACTTCATCATCCAACTCTTGGGATTGGCACTCCCTCAAGAACTCAACATGGAATAGGTGGGTCTTGAACAGATCCTTTGAGCCCTGGCCAAGCGTGTCTGCGAGATCCCCAAGGACAGCAACTGCAGCCTTTGTCACACTGTCATCCCTGATGGCATAAACAACAACAGAACAGGGATATATTATAGCTGTAATAAACAGGTAACAAAAAGATGAACAGAAATTACGATGTAAATGAAAGGCACCTGCTCCTATCTCTGAAGACAGCTTCAGTGAACTGTAGTAGATGGGTTGCATATGGGATCATCAGCTGAGCTTTTGGGCCCTTGATGCCCTGAAGTATACCAGAGTATGCCTCAAAAATGCCACGTCTGAGCTGGTTGCCATAATCAACCATATCATCATCACTCTGATCAAGAGTACCAAGGAGTCCTGCAGCTCCTTGGAGCATCGGCATGGCATATGGTAGGTATTTCTCAAAATTCTCACCAATAGCAAGAGCAATGTCTCCAAAGCATGAGAAAATCGGAGGCTTCACAGACCGATTGAGCATAGAGCTTGATAGGTCCTTAAGAAGAACAGTCATAATGCGATCACAGAAGGGCAAAATTTTATCTTCCAAGGCACGACAAATATCACCAACCACCCCAACAGAGATGGAACACACTTGGTACTCTTCATAATTCTGCAAGCCAGCCTCCAGGTATGTGAAGAAGTTAGGCATGTATGTAACAAAATCTGGACCAGTAGCATATGCAAGAGCACCAATTGCAAGCATAGCTTCTTCATGAACAGTAGAATTGTGGCAGGCAAAGACACGCAGAAACAGCATCATCAACTGATCAGCAGTCTGAGAAATTATGGACTTTGCATCTGTGCTGCTCAGTTTCTGGATGATGACCTGCAGAACACCACACAGCAAAGCCTGCAGATCACTTTGCTTCTCCTTATCACCAGAAGAAAGTATATGGAGATCAAACGTAAGGTTTAATCTTCTCATGATCTCCTGCAACAATTGGCCTATGATGCCTGAAGTTTCAGGTATGTTGCTGACTCTCACAATCTCATTCAGTGCTTCATAAGCAGAAGCACGAAGTCTGAAATGGGTGGTGTCAGCACGGTCTGCGGCAGAAAGAAGAGCAGCAATGATATTAGGTAGATAAGGTGTGAGCACAAAAGACATTGACTCTGCATCTTCATAACCTTGGGCAAGAAAATAAATAGCTCCACAGACTTTCTCAGCCACATTTGGAGTATCTTTACTACTCTCAAGCAACACAGACATGATACGAGGAAGGTTTGAATTATTTATGATTGGGTTTGCACCAGCTGGAGAATGCAAGAGCTCAAATACCCTCCCAAGAGTCCAAGCAGTAGTATCTTTTACCTGGCTATTTGCATCACTCATTGTGTTAAGCAAGAAATCAAGACCAGCCTGGACCAGTGGAGCAAGTTTTTCAACAGATGGGCCTTCAAGGATAGAACCAAATGCAAAAGTAGCTGCCTCGCGACAATGCCAATCAGGCTTTGTGATGTTGGCCTCGATAAATGGCATCACAAGAGGGACAACTGCATCACCAACAGTTCTAGCAATGAGTCCGAGGCACGCCCCACCACTCATAGAAATGTTCCAAACATTATCATCTTGATCTTGATCTTCCTCCTGCTTCAACAAAGTTTCTAGCAGCATCGGTACAAGTGAAGGGAGGGCCTTTTCAATAAAGCGGAAGTGTACAGTAGAGTTGCCATCCTCAGATCCCTCATATTCATCTTGGAGCGCAATCTCTTCATCACAAATAGCGCTCCAGAACTCAACAGCTTGAAGTGCAACCGGTTCCTCATCACCTTTCACTGCATTAGCTGTCAGGTTGAATATAGTTTGCATATAAGGATCTAAGTGTGAATAATATGTGGATGCTATTGCAACAAGGCATTCAAATGCAGCCTGTCTGATCTCCACTTCTTTAGACACAGCAGTCTCACAAACTACCTTCATTATATAATTCCTCTCCATTTCATTTGCAAAGTTGCTCTCGGCAAAGTCAAGAGCATTATATAGGGCCTTAACTGCAGCAAGACGAACCTCAGGGCTGAGCTCTGTCTGGTTCATTCCCTGGACAACAGCAGTCAGAACAGCATTCACTTGGTCCTGCTCCAAGTCCTGTGGAGAAATCTCCTCACACACATACCCCAATGCCTCTAGTGTTGCTTGTTTCAAAGGAGCGGATGCACCTGGAGAAGTCATGTTGCCCAGTAATTTGGCAACAAGGTCTTGCCATTCTTGACGTGGTATCTCAATTGATGCAACCTTGGCAATGACTTGTGAAGAGGTATGTCTTGCATCATGCACCGAGGATCCTAGTGTCACCAGCAACGACTCCTTGATCTTCAATTTGACAGGTGGATCCACGCTCACCCATTGCTGAGTCAGTAGCTCCTTTTTCGCAGAATCCTTTGCGTCCAAGGAATTCTTAAGGATAATACCAGCAAGCCTTCTAGACTCTGGAGGTTTTTCATCGTTCGAGAGCTCTATTGATAAGGATAGTAGGAAGTTAGGAAGATTCTGCTCCTGAAACTGCGTGAGGTTGCCTTCTGCTACTGTTCGAAGGTTAGCATCTGGAGATTGAGCAGCTAGCAGAACCTGAGTGATATCCATGGCTGTATCCTACATAAAAAATAACAGATTTTCAGTCAGCAAGGAATCAGAGAAAATCAAAAGTCAACAAAGCAACATAATACATCAACAGTGCATGAGAAATCACTTTTCCAATACTGTTTTACTGGATGCAGATACACATGAATGCCCGTCTTAGAGATTACAATTCCAAAAAAGATACTCGTTTCCCATTTCATGTGGCACACTGTTCTGGAGAAAGGTATGCTCAGGAATCGTGCTCCACAAAAAATAGTGCATTTGAATTTATTAGTGATGTAGGTTCATGAGATATATTGAGCAAGCATTTACAGTTGATTGTAGCTTTTTTGCACAGAAATTGTTAAAATGAATAGCATGTAAAGAACTCTGTGCTGACACTTTTTATTTTGCACTCTTCTGGCATCCAAACTATTTTCTTCATTTTCGTGAAAAACCAATAAAAAATAATTGGTGAAGCATGTTTTCCTTTCTGCGAACAAGGAAATTTATTCTATTGGTGCAGACCAAGGACCCCTTGATTTGGATACCAAGAATCACTTGTGCTCGCTGAGAAAGGCGCCCTAGCAGGAAGATTCAGCGCTAAGACCGAAATCCTTGGTCAGCCTTACAGGCACACCTAGGTTGACACAGGAGGGAGCAAAAGTGAAGTATCAGTTGTGTTGAATATCCAACTGCAATGTCGATGGATATCTTCTGTATAGATTGCTTTCGTGCTTAACAAAATTTTGTGTGATTTTTAGCACATCCAAATCTAAATTGATGTTGAGTTGTATAACTGAAGCAAATCCAGTTTTTGAATTCTGATTTCCTATGACATTGTAATGCTATCAGTGTGTAGTTGCATGTTCGTCGTGGACCACAACTCCACCAATCATGGTATATATGGATTTGTTCTTGTAGCCACGCGGGTTGCTTCGATTAGAGTATGATTTGATGTCATCTGGTGCAGCAAACTCCAGTGGATTCTGTTTGCTTGCTTCCTGTATCTCTTTATTTACCTTTGTAATCATACGGTGTAGGGGTGGTTCGAATTGCTTGCTTTCTTATTACGTGCGGTGCAATTCTTCTCTCTATGGCTATTATTACAATCAGTTCTGTTAAATTGAGATCTCTACACTTATGCCTAAGCTCGTTGATAGCATGCTACAATTTAGCTTCATATCTCATTAAAAATGATTTAGAAAACAAATCGTATAAGTACTTTTAACGCTTTAATTTTGCTATGATATAATAAGATGTCGTATCATAATTTTGTTGTAATATATATAAGACGTCATCTATCACAATTATGAACACGTGCGTGCCACATATGCATGGCCACTAGTATAAACAAGTAAATAAACCAAGTGTCTGAAGGTACAGGAATGCAGAGCTTCAGAAAACTGAAGGTACAGGAACAAAAATGTGCGAGGCAACATAACAATATATAGCGGTCTCCAATAAAACTAGAAGGGCACCACTCAACAGGTTTGTATAGAACTAAAAGGGCACCACTCAACAGGTTTGTTTAGATTGCCTGATTTTAAAAGGGGAACTAACATTCCAAAATCATACAAACAAACAATTAGAACTCACAGGTCTACTATGCACATAATTTGACGACCGTACACGGGTAAGATCTCCGAACAGCAAGCAAATGTAACCTTTCTTATCGAGCTAGCGGTCGTGGTCGCGGCAGCAGGCGTCGATTTCGTCGCAGGGCACCTCGCCCTCGCAGCCGCTCCAGCCCACGCCGCAACACTTGTCGTCGCGGACCCAACAGCTGCGGCAAAGAAGCGTCAGGAACCGGATCAAATCCCTGGTCCGATGGAATCGATGAGGATGAGGGGAGGGGCCACGCACAGTCGCAACTGAAGGCCGCGCACGAGGGGCTGCACAGCGCCAACTGAGCACCGGCGGTGGTGGTGTTGGGCGGCGGCGGAGGAGGAGTTGGGCGGCTGGTGGAGGAGGAGGAGGAGGAGGAGCGAGCGACGGAGACTGGGAGGAAGTGGAGCAGGAGAGTTGGGCGGCGATGGAGATTGGGCGGGCGCAGTCGCAGAGGAGCGGCGGCGAAAGGAGCTGAGGCGGAAGACTGGAATCAAAAGTTAGGGTTTGTCCAACGTTATTTGGGCCCAAGCTTTGCCGCCAGGCGGCCAGGGGCCTTTTTCAGTTTCCAGCTTCCCGCGATCGAACTTATTATTTTTTCAGTTCCCGCGGATTATAAAAACAACCCCAAAACAACAAAAAGAAAAAATAATTAAAACTACCAACTTGGCTGCCAGACGATTATAAAAACAACCCCTAATCATGTCGGCAGAACAAAAAGACTATAGAAACAACCACTAACAACCTCATCAGAAAAAACTAACTGTTCATTCAAGGTCAATAAAAACAACCAGAACAACGTTCGCTTGTACATAATGATTTTAAAACATGTTCTCATCTTTTTTTTAAAAATGCGACAGGATTAAAAATCAACTATATAGATATCTCTAAGAAGTGCTAGCTAATGACATGTCTCTAAAAATTGATTTTTCATTTATGGGTGGCCTTATCAATCATCTCCTCGTTTTTCCAATGACATCAAGAAACATCGGCATCCAATAAAAAGTGTAGCAAATCTCTTGCCTATTCTTTAAAGAAAAAAAAACATAGCTAGGAACTGATTTTCCAAAGGCGACTGATATTCCAAGCAATGTTTGGAAATGATGCCCACTATACAAGTCAAAATAGAATTGTTGCCGAAATGAAGGAGCTCATGAGAACAATCCTAAAAACTACAAATATGAGGAGTGATCTTTCTCTTAATTTCCTTAGAGGAGTCGACTCTAGAAGGTAAGTTAATGCTATTCAGTTTAATGTTGGATTACTTGCTTAATTAGGTTTTTGTTTCTCTCTCCACGCATGGTGCTGTGGCAATTAGACATGAAATTATCTTAACTATGGAGACCTAGGGCAAATTGAGAATAGGAACAAGATTATCCTATTATTTATCTCATATACCTTCAATTTTATAGTTAACTTTAGATGTGATTACTTTTGGATCTACCTAGATTATATGCTTGGGCGAAGTTAAAGAGGTTTAAAATAATCGCTTTTGTGATTTGAGTTGAGTTTTGACTGTAGACCATTATTGTAACATTCCGCAAATTCCTATGTAATAAAAATCCCGACTTTTTAAAATTTTTGTCTCAATTGTGTGTTGCATGTAAATTCTAGGTCACATTTAAGTCAAATGTTTTCCTTTTCTACCCCAAATTCAAATCTGAGTTTCAAAACTTTTACAATAAACCACTTGTCACGGAGACCGATCACCGATGTGACAAGTGATGTTTTGAAATAAAATGATTTTCTTGGATAAATTAAAAACTTGGTTGAATTCGAGTCACGCCGAATTCAAAGTGCAAACCTACACTTGATTTATTATTTCCTAAAATAAATCCCTAACCCCTCTCTTTCCTTTCAAATCGAGTTTACAAATTAATTTTGTGCACCACATGTAGCTTAAGTGCATGTGTGATTTGGTTCTTGCTTGTGCTTGGAGGTAAATTCCTTGTCTAATTCCTAGAGCATACATAGGAAGACACACAGCTATCTCCTTGTTGCCTTGATTTGCAGAGTGAGCACGTAACCAGCCTTGCACCAATGTAGATGCTCCTAAACTAGCTTGTCTGTACAGGTGCATGCTCCCATGCCTGTTGGTGAACGAGCTACGTAATTAGGCAGGCCGTGCAATTAGCAAAGCGTGCTCCTTTTGCTAGCAGCCAGCGCAAAGCCCACACCGCCTCCTCACCAATCGGCCCAGCCCATGAAGGCCACCAGCAGCAGGACGCCATCCCCTCTTCCCCTCACCTGCTCTCGAGTTGAATGGATGAGGACAACGCCGCCGCCGTTGCATGCGCCTGTGCGCAAGGGCCACAGACCAGCCGCACCGCCCCCTCCTGCGTGCACTCGACGCGCAGGGAAGCAGCGCCGTTGCGGGCCCGGTCCGTCAGCCGCAGGGTCACTTCCTCCGTTTCCTTTACCGTCTCCTCGCCGTCTCCTTCTTCTTCCTCCGTACAGGAGCTGTTTTCTGCTTTCCGTCCGTCACAGAACGCCGCTGCTCTGCTTTCCGTCAGCCACGCAGCAACCGTGGCCAGCAAGGAGCCAAGGCGATGCCCCTGTGGGGCCGCTCCCAGGCCGTGCCTCGCGTCGCGACGCACCCGGCGCCCCTATCCTTTCCCTTCTCGAACCTTCCCAGCCAACCTCGCCACCTGCCACGGCACGGATGCTCGCCACGCGTCCGGTGGCGCGGAAGCCGACGATCGCCGCCTTCCGTAGCCCCTGTGCTGTCGCAGAGCCCTAGAGCCTCCCCTATAAAAGCCCTCGGCCAACCTCTCCCTCGCCATCTCCCTGCAGCCGCCGCCGCTTCCTTTTCCCTTGCTCCCCTGTTTCCCTTCCCCAACGCGCAGAGCATAGCAGCGGCGCTCACTGGTCGAAGCCGGCCGCGCAGCGCGCGGGCGCAACGCGTGGCCCCGCCGCGCGTCGCGTTGGAGCCCCGCCGCGCGTCGCGTTGGAGCTGCCGCGGCAAGGCTGGACATCGCCCCACCGCGCCGTCGTGCTCGTCGCCGAACTCCGCCTCGCAGAAGCCGCAGGAAGCCCGGACGTCGCAACCTCGTCGGGACCTCGCGCCTTCACCACGACACCTCGTCCTTGAGCCCGGGCTAGCCTCCTCGCCTAGCCACCGTCGAGCCGGAGCCCCTCGGCGCCGCGCTCCGCCTCGACGTCGCGCCGCGTCGAGGATCACCGCGGCGAGCCCAAGCCGCAACAACACCACCGTGAAGACGCCGGTGAGCCCTTCCCAAGCCAAAGATCCCACCTTTCTCCCTTCTCATCATCAATCTCGCCATGACTGGCCACCATGCCATGCTCCCCTCGCCCGTTGCAGGGAAGCACGAGCTGCACGACCCGTCCAGCACAGCCTTGATGTCCACTGATGGCAACTAGCTGCGCCGTGCACGGCTTCCGCGTCGACATCGCCGCCCGACGTCGTGCCATGAGCCGGATCCTATCCTCACCTCGCCTCCGTTCGTGAACGCCAAGCACCGTGGCATCACCCGGCGACGCCGCTGTGCCGGACGTCGACACCGCCGTGCCCATCCGTTCCTGCTTCCAAGGACCTCCGGTGAGCCTCCTCCCTAGTCAAGCTACCTCCTTTACCTCCTTCCTCGTCATCCCACACCAAGAAAAACCCCGAGCCTTGATCTGTGCTTTGCAGCAGCACCACGGCGACCTCGCCAAGCCCTGCTGCACCACGCTAAGCCGCGACCGCCGCCAACGATCTGGTGGCCATCGCGTGCAGGCACCGCGTCCGCGACCAAGCTTCCGAGCACCGCGCGCCGTCCATCTTGGCCGCGTCGTCGTCCTCACCACCGAGCCCCTGCCTTCTCGAGAACGCCGCGAACTCCGGTGAGTTCCGCGACCCAATGGACCAAAGCCACCTCTTTTCCGTTTGCCTGACCAAAACTCACGTCGGCCTGTCCATCCCGTGCACGCTGCCAGCCAGGAGCCGCCGTCCGGGAGTTCGCCTGTTGATGTCAAGATCCAGTGGAGCTGCAAGCCGGTGAGCAGCATCCTGGCAAAAGCTTTCGTTTTCCCTTCCCTTGCTCGTGGTCTTGCCTAAATTTGGCCTTCGTGCCGTGTTCCAATTCCAGCCAGTGAGCCGCATCTCCAGTTCCCTTCCCCGGCGTTCAACCGCGAGCCCTCGTGCTCTCGTCAAGACGCACGTCCGTGATAGCTCCACAGCCACCGTGCCGGACAGCGACAAGGACGGAGTTTCGGCGTCGCGCGACACACCGCCCTGTCTCACCTCCGTTCCTCGGCATCTTCCAGCCTGACACGTTCCGCCGCCTTCGAGCCCACCGGTGAGGCCCCCAAAAACTCTGCCTTCCGTTCATCTGCCTGTCTGCCGGCTGTCACGCCTTGCACGTAGTGCCTTACCAGAATGTCGTGCGGCCGAGCACCAATCCAGCAAGACAAACACACGCACGAACATGGCAACACTTAAACACAGGCCCAAGCCATTGCCGGTGCACCAGCACACTAGCATCACGTACATGTCCACCCTGGGCACGAACACGCACACACCACACAGTTCGCGCACAGCACGGCGGCAAGCTGACCCCTTGCCTGGCCATGGGGTTCGCACAGCCCCACGCACTTACCTTGCACCTCACTCGCAGCAGCCGAGGCAGAGCACGCATGCACGGCGGCCGGCGTGCACGCGCTCATATAGGCTCGTGTTCGCCACAGCCGGACACTCAAGTCACGTTCCACCGCAGTTCGGTGTTTGCGGCGCACCCACTCGCGCGACGCGGTCGCCATGGCCTTGAGCCCACACGAGCACGGTGCTCTGCCGTCCCCCTCGCACGCCATGCCACACGGCCGAGCGTTGGCACCTCGCCATCATTGTGGGTTCCCCACGGTCGCGACCACGCCTTAGCACCGCATTCAAGTGTCCGATGCACCCACGGCATGCTAAAGTTCTAACTTTTCCAAGCCTTGCCGTCCTCTGAATTTCACAACACGCGGCGCACCTACACACCGCGCACGGCCGCAACGCCATCGCGTCCACGCCTAACCGCACTCGCAACGCGCGCGTGCACACACCCAACACGGCAGCCCGGCACCAACGAGCACCCTGCTAAACGCTCGCTGCTGCCATGGTCATTCCGTCGAGCACCTGTAGAGCTCCCTGCCCATCAGCCTCCTCTGCAGTTGGGGCATTGAAGCTCAGATGGCCGTCCAGTCCACCAACACTACCACGGCCCAGTGGCTGGACTGGCGGGACATGCCCAGCTTGGCTCTGTTTTCCCCTCCTCCTTTTCCCCTGCTGATGTGCCAACAGCAGGAGCAAATCAGCCCATCCGGCTCCTCTTTTTCCCCTCTTCTGTTTTCAGAACACCTCCCAAATTTCCAAAATACACCAAAAATTCATCCCTACTCTAAAAATTATGAAACTAGTTTCATATTTTTTCTAAATCCTTTCTCTACCTCCTGGTGCAATTCTTTTGCTTAGTTGAGTAAGTTTTTATTGCAATTTTATTTGGTTCTTATTGCTAGTCGTGTCGTCTTTTATTTTTGCGTAGCGACGAGTTGAACTCGGATGGGCCCGACAACGCACACGGAGGCGATGGACCCTGATGGTGGACGACCTCGACCTCCAGAGACACGAACCACTACTTCCTCGACATCGCAGGTGTCATGGCAGCACCTTTATTTAGATAATCCTATTAGGCATTGCAATTAGAAATGCTAGTGCTTTACTATTATTCCTTTGCTAGTATATGTGATGCATGCTATTGCCTGAGCCTTGATTGCCTTGTTTGAAACCTCTTCACCCTGACTACCCGAAATTTTGCGCTCGCCACTTATTTATATGCTTGTCCGCTTGCTTGCATTTACTTCCATCATAATTACATATATACCTTGTTATGTGATGTGTGATGGAATGTCGGTGATTGGGGTTGGTGATTGGGGTTGTCCTTGGGACTTCCCCTGAGATAGATGGCATGTGAGCGCGTTGGGAGCGTTGGATCCCTCATGGGTGGTGGTGATATGAGGAGTTCTGGAGGTATTTCTTGTCTTGACCCCTGTTTCTTGGAGATATCGGCCAGAGTGAGAGGTGGTCTTACCCGAGGGTGCCCTAGGGGCATGGAGTGCCCCATATCCGGGTTTGTGTGGTGATATTGGTTTGTGGTGTTGGAATAGGCGTGGTGGAGGTGGCTACCCGAGAGGTGAGCCACATGTGATTGGTGGAAGGTGCTTGCTCGGCCAACTAAGGACCGTCGTGGGTTGCATGCCCGGGACACGGGACTATGTCAAATGTGCACGCCGCAGTTCCTCGAAATGGGCGGGGCCCGCTCTGTTGGGCTAGTGTGGACTAAGCCGCCTGTTGGAGCAGAGGTGCACGTGGTTTTTGCCTAGGAGCACGGTGAGGAGGATGCCGACGGTTGTTCCGGCTACCCCAATCACGATCCCAAGGGTATGCGTTGCGCCGTGTGCTACTCCACTTTGGGGGCAGGCTGGTAAGGAATGTGCTAGTTCTTGAGCGGTGTTCGCTTAGACCACGGCCAAGGTCGATGATGGCGATCCTCCTTGGGTACAGTGTACACACTCTCGCAGAGTTAAAACTATACGTATAGCCGCGATCTCGGTCATGATCACCCCTCGTGAACTGTTTCATCCCGCTAGTCTTCTCTTGTGCTTTGCTTCTCTCCCCCGAAGCTAGGTCTGGCTTGAGGCCGTTGAGACAAGGGGCGTGCGGAGGCTGCCTCGTCGCTTAGACTGAGAGTATGAGGGTGATGTGAGGGATGTTGTGTGATGAGAGGTGTGATGTGATGATGAGTGGATGTGAGAATGAGAGTGTGGTTTTGGGATTATTGAAGACTTATATACTATACTTTTGATGCTTTTCCGCATGCGCTAGGATGCAAACTACAGCCAAACTATTAGGATCACCAGATCCCTTTATTTTCTATTTTCCACCAAAGCTCATTCGGTGCTGACCATGGCCTGCACACATATCCGTGGTGTGCAGTTTTTTTCCTCGACTTGCGGTGGTGTTGAGATTAGTAGTTGGTTTGCGATCTACTCTCAAGGATGCCTGTGGATTGATGTTCATCATGCTTCATTTGCTACGAGTAGTTTATCGGTGTTTTGTTTTGTTTTAGCCCAGTGGGCTTGTACTTAGATTATTGTATTAGGCTTATTTTTGGTCCTCGATGTTGTATGACTTTGTAATCATCTGAAAAGTGGATGCCCGTGATAGCCGAGATATCCTGGGACTATCACAGAGGGGCAGAGAGTCGGGATTTCAAGTTTTGAAATCCCGGTTCGCTTCAATTATTTTCTTACAATTTGTTGTTTTTAATTATAAAATTATTCACCATTTTATTATTTAAACTAATGTCTTGATTAGAGAATAATGCTATTGAGGTAGCTAGATGGAAGGGGTTACTGTTTTTGACATCGTTGGTTCAAGGATAGTTAGTGTTGGCGTTACTTTATAGTAACCTTTTTGTGCCAATTTTCTCATATCCGTGCTTACTGTGTATAGTATATCATCGATTGACTCCTAAATGTATGATTTTGCAAACTACTTCTATCTTTTACACATGTTGCAAAAATAGGTATAAATGGTGCAAACACGCAGATAGATTGTATTGGGGTACCATGTGTGCCAATTATGAACAAGCTTAACAGGCCAAGGAGGGCCTAATATAAGGTGTACTACTAGAATGTACCTGTTTCTCTAGGATTATTTTGTTTTCCTAGAACTAAATGACTATCCAAGGAAAATGTTTGAGTCCCTTTATTTAAGCCCCTATAGGGAAAGTAACAGATTATCTATAGTTTCCATATTTCCTCATGAATTAGTTTCCATATCTCCTCGGTGAACTAGAATCTTTTCCTACCACATCGATGCCACGATGTAATGTTTCCCTAGGGATTACAATCTCGTTTCCTAGATCAAAATTTTCTTTTAGCTCCCGCTTGCTACCGCCGTCAGCCTCCCTCCCCCCCCACCCAAATCTTTCTTTCTCGCACCCCTGTATCAACACAACAAGAAGAAATGAAAAAGAAACATAGTTTTCCTAGGAATGGTATATATGTGAATTGTTTGTTCCCTATAAGGGAAATTACCTTTACACATAGGCACTAGATTGGTATGTCAGCAGATATTTCTAGGAGCAAATGTACCCTAGGGACATAGCTTTCCTACGAGTTTTTGGCAAAACCTTAGGACACTCCTTAGTTTCCCATAAAACAATCCCTAGGGAGAGATCCTAACCAATGCCCTGGTTCCCGTAGGGTATTTAACCCTTCCCTAGGGTATTGGGCCCTAGGAAACAAGAGGATTCCAGTAGTGGTGGCATGTGCCACATGCCTTTGAATACTGTCGCTTTCTAGCCAACCATTCACGGCTAAGTAATCTCCATTGGATGAGAATCAACACTGTATAAGGAAGGCAAAAATGGCGACAACCAATACCAAACTGGAGTTGGCTAGCGTGACCCCGCCTAGACACCGCGTGCGCTAAGATTTCTCTCCTATGCTACTATATATTCAGAACACATCCACATGTTACAAGGATTCAGAACCCAAGATAAGTCTCGCTAACTTGAGTGAATCTTGTATTGAATATTTAGACATGTAAATACCTTTGAATGAAAAAGATGAACTATAATGCTTTATATCTTACAGAGTATTACAAATTTGGTATTGGACATATGTTCATCCGAGATAGTAGTTTACAAAATTCAAAATCTGAAAATTTAGAACATAATTTTGAGACAACAAACAGTTTTAAATAAACAATTTATCAACTACAAATTATAGGGAAAAGTTATAATTTTTTTGTTGCGCCTAATTTTGGAGGCGGACTACATTGTCAACCACCTCTAAAAATAGAATTCAATAGGTAGATGATGTTTCCAACAAGCTCTAGAGGTTGGTTGAAAATATCAACCATCTCTGGGTATTTTTAGTGGTGGTCGGAAATATAAATTACTTTTAAAAATTAACGATTTTTAAAGATGGTATGTCGCTAGAACTATTTTAAAGGTTGTTTTCGATAAAGCTGCCTCTATGAAAAAGAAGACTCGTAGTGTACATTCTCTTCGCTCGAGCGCCTGCATGCACCACACACAAGGTGGCCGCCTGCTGGCCGGCCTCATCACCTCGTTCCCCCGGTGCTCCTTCTCCAATCATGGCTGCCTTTGCTTCCATTGCGATGCAAGTCACACTAAGAAAGCCCATCCTAAGCCTAAAGCTTGGGCCTTCGTTAAGACAAAGAAAAGAAGCCTGCTGTTTGGCACTCTTGTTCACGTAGTATAATATAAATAAATCTCCGCCCCGTCGTCGTCATATCTCGCGGGCAGGGCTTCCCCGCAGCAAGCAAGATCATAAACGTCGTCGTTGAGAGCCAGCGGTAGAGACGACGACGACCGAGGCTAGCTAAGAGATGGCGGCGGATCACTACTCGTCGTGGACCACCTCCGGTGCCCGTCGTCATCCGCTCCTCTCCTGTGCGCTCATGGCTCTTGTTAGTTTCGTGGCTGCAGGCGGAGCAGGACCAATGGTGGTGGCCGACGCCATCGTGTTCCACGTGGCGAACAGATGCCCGTTCCCGGTGTGGCCGGCGTCCGCCCCCAACACCGGGCACCCGGTGCTCGCCGGCGGCGGCTTCTACGTCCCGCCGGGCAAGTCGAGGCGCGTCGTGGCGCCGGCCACCTGGAACGGGCGCTTCTGGGCGCGCACCGGGTGCAACTTCACCGCGAACGCCGCCGGCGGCGGTATAGGCGCCACCGGCTGCCTGACCGGCGACTGCGAGGGCCGGCTCGCCTGCAACGGGTCCGTGGGCGCCCCGCCGGCGACGCTGGTGGAGGTGAGCCTGCACGAGGACCCCGCCAAGGGGAGCTCCTACGACGTGAGCCTGGTGGACGGGTACAACCTCCCCGTGGCCGTCTCGGCCGCCACGGGCGGCGCCGACCCGAGCAAGTGCGCCATCGCCGGCTGCGCCAAGAACGTGAATGCGGTGTGCCCGCCGGAGCTGCAGGTGACGGCCAGCGGCGGCAGCGGCGGCGGCGGCAAGACGGTGGTGGTGGCGTGCAAGAGCGCGTGCCTGGCGTTCGGGCTGGACGCCTTCTGCTGCCGCGGCGCGTACGCGACGCCGGCGACGTGCCGAGGCAGCGTGTACTCGCGCCTCTTCAAGGACGCCTGCCCGGCGTACTACAGCTACGCGTACGACACCACCGCCGCGACGCCCAGCGGGTGCTACGCCAAGGAGTACAAAATCACCTTCTGCCCGTCCAGATGGGGCGACGACGACGATCGTGCTGGTGCTGGTGCTGCTCAGATTTGATGGTGCATGTCGTCACTCGTCAGTCAGACAGTCACCATGCGTCCGTAGAGCTCTCGTTCCGCCCATCTTATATCTTATTTATGGATATGTATATGCGTGTATGTGTATATTGTGAGTGCTTCGACTACCTTGTAGCTAGCGGGTTTTCACATTGTACTCCTACATTATACATATACATATATATACAACAATAAAAATGTGTGGAGGGCTATGGAACATTGAATGTGCACCAAAGATCAAACACTTCCTCTGGATGCTGAGTCATAACACAGTGGCCTTCAGGAGAGTGCTATGCCAGCGTGGGATGAAGATTGACACAGTATGTTGTGTGTGTGGTAGGTTGGATGAGGATGGTGCCCATAGCCTGTTCAAATGCAAAGAAGTGAAAAAGGTGTGGAGGGAACTGAACCTAGAGGAAACTCGTCTGAAACTGGCCGATTGTGTGTCAGCGAGAAGGATGATGGAGGAGGTGTTGAAAATGAAGGGCTTGCTCCAACATACGGTGGTGATGCTGCTTTGGATATGGTGGTGTGAGCGAAACAAATGGAGGGAGGAGGGTAGAAGGAGAACGACTGCAGAAGTAGCATACATAACTGCTGCGCAAGCTGACTGGATTCAGCAAAAGGAGAAGAAGGAGCTATTGTCGGATTCTCGACAGTCGGCACGGTGGCAGAAGCCTGACGCTGGAGCTCTGAAACTGAATACCGATGGAGCTTTTGATAGTAATTCGAAAAAGGGAGGCTGGGGCTATGTCATTCGCGATGACCAGGGTGTGGCGATGCTATCAGGTGCTGGGTGTGAGGAGTTCCTGCTGGATCCTTTCCACGCAGAACTGCTGGGCTGTCTGGCTGGGTTACGGGCAGCGGCAAGGAGGGGGATATCAAGTATCAATCTGGAAGTCGACGCCACGATGATCAAGCAGGCCCTCGAGTCGGAAGAATTCAGGCTGTCAACGGTTGGTGGAGTCATTACCGAGCTAAAGCAGTTTGTTAGTTTAGAGTTCGATCAATGCTCTGTATCAGTGTGTCGTAGAAATTGTAATAAGGTGGCGCATGCTCTAGCGGCACATGGTTGTAACCTTCCAAGTGGTACCTATAACACTTGGGAGGGAGTCCCACATGACGTGGAAGTTTTGGTGTCCAGCGATTTAGCTGGTTCAGATGAGTAATAAAGCATCTGAAGTTTCAAAAAAAAAAAACAATAAAAATATACTTGAGGTAGTGCTATTTAGTTTCTGCCTCTTTGGCTCCATGGCTTGCACCCTTGTCCTGGAGACCTGGACAAGCTTGCTGTGGAGTGCGTGCACCGTGCCTGCCGCCAACGGCGCGGGCGATGCACACGGCGGCCATACGGGGACCGGAGCCGGACCGGATGGAGGCCGGCCGGATCGGAGCCACCACGGAACTTAAGCGTAACGCCCGAGAAAGATGGCGCGCCGCCGGCCGTCCTCGCCGATGCATATGCCACTGACGCCACCAGTCCACCACACGGCACCGATCGATCACTAGCAGGCGCCACACCAGATCACCACGTACGTGCGCGCGCCTGATCTAGTGCCCATGCATCGCCGTCCCCTTGCATTGGCCCGCGGCCGAACACGGCCACTCAGGTGACGAGCTAGAGGTACTACGGCGCCGGCGTGGTGGGCAGGGTCGATAGGCGGGGGGGATATGCAGGACCTGCGCATGCAGCAGGCGAGCCACACGAGATCGATCGAGGCCGCGGCAGGACAGTGGCATCTCTCGGCCGGCGGGCCATGTGCCCGAAGCCAGATCGGGAAAGAGCTTGCAGCCACACGACTCATTATGTAGTTTTAGCACCGCACACGTGGATAATAACCTGATGACAACAGAGCCATACATATTTTTAGGACTTGAAATTAGCTAGACACTCGTTTTTGGGATAAGGCCACGACCGCTGGTATGCTGAATTTACATTCAACGTTCAGCGCGCCAATAAGCGTAGAATACATTGTAGAAATACACACATGACCCTAAGGGCTCGTTGCGACGAGTTTCCCTTATGACCCTTGAAAATGTAGGACACCGACACTAATTGGAGTCAACATCAAAGCTAAACACCTTTCCTCCTCTAACTTAATGACGAAGTGTTTGAAGTAGAGCTGAAATTGGAGGAGTTGATGAGCAGTGCCAAACAGATCCTAAGATTAAACAGTTGAGTTGTGACAGACAACATATTCCTGGGACAAAGGTAGCGGATCCCATCACTGTGTTTGTACTGATGAACCAAGGACCCTGTCCTTAGCCTTGATAGCCTAAATTTGGGACCATGAGAAAACATCAGTTAAGGTGCACACGGTAATATATACTTAGTAAAAATGTTAATCTCTCTGCAGTTGGATTTTTACTTACTTCGTGCTCCCAATCTATGTGCAGTGTAATCCACAGGAGCAACGCTAGCTTGCTGATGCTTCCACACACAATGCCAAGCCAAAGACCCTGTGAAGAAACAGAACAATTTCAGACCGGGAGGCTTCAGAGTAAGATAACCATCTCTCTCATAAGTGAAACCGTGAAAGCGACCGCTATAACAATTGGTAGGGCAGAGGAGAAAGGTGCTAGAGGACATTGTACCATTCCATTTAGATGGAACACAAACGCAAGCAACACCCCTATTGGAATGCCAACCAGGTAAAACGCGCCGAGGTTTACACGAGCACCAATTTTCTGTTTGCCACAACCTATGATTACACCTGTGAAGTTACAAAAAAAAGATTATATACCAAATTAAATAGTCTACTGTGACTACATATTCACGTTAATTCTTATAATACACGCTAAAAAGAAGATAAACCATAGAATCTCACAAAAATTTTAAAAAAAAACATTTCAGGTCAAATTATGTAGGCTCTAGTCATCAATAATGGAGTAGTAACTAAATCCATCTTGCCTTCTAAAAGTTATCCATCTTTTAATTATGAAATAATCATTAAGGTTCTCTTTGGCGTGGCCCCAAATAGCTTGGGCTCGTTGCTAAAGTCCATGGAGGAGTCAAAGCCAGTGAAATAATAACGATGAATTTAAATTATACTAATATCATAATAATAAGTGTAAGAGCCCTGTTGGAAAGGGGCTCTTGAGCAACAACTGTTAGGGTAGAGGTGCGTCTAGGGCTAAGGGGGGCAGTGGCTATGGTGGAGGGGGCGGCTAGGGTTGGTGATGTTGCTGTAGATGGCGTAGGGAAGGGGAGGCAGCGCAGAGAAGGGAGAGGAGGAGGAGACCGATGCAAAGAAGGGAAAGGGATAAAGGAAAGAGCTCTAGCTCAGTTTCTATTTAGATTAGAATAGTTACATTGCCCCTATATTTATAATTTTATGAGACTTAACCACTAATCAATCTAAACCTAATTTGGCGACAGTGGCGGCCATGCTACAGTACCATAGGTGAACACGACCGTGGGTACTATTTACACACCGGGTTGCTTTGGGTCCAGTTGGGTGCCTTGGCCTAGTCCCGATTTCAAGGCCCATCTTGAGGCGTATGGCAATAAGCTGTGTAAGTTCTTACTTTACTATATCTTCATTTGATAGAGGAAATTTAACCCTTGAGCACCAAAATAACTATTTTTGCCATTGTCGAAGATCTAAAATTTAACATTTGTTAAAACACAAAAGAATAGTTTCAAAAAGAAAGTAATATTGTAGTACTGTATTTTCCACTTAAAATGTAGATTTGGAAAACTACAACAACTAATAGGATTATATAAAAACTTAAAAGCCAAAATCTAGATTACCATTGAATATAATTCGTTTTCAGACCTGAAAGAGAACCATTAAGGCCATCGACGAAGAAGGAAACGGCAAGGATGGGAAGCATTCTGGCGATGTATGTCACCACATCCTTCTCGCTGCTGTATGCGTATCCCCAGATGTTGCGCAGGAGAATCATGATTGTTGCCAACACCACCCCTCCAGACAAGGTCATACACACCACAACTCGCGCTGCTAGCCTTGCTGCTTCAGGCTGCCCTGCACCCAGTTCATTGGAGACGCGAGTACTAGTAGCAGAGAGGAGAAACAAAGCATGCAAAAGTGCATCAAATCAGTTATTAGCAAACGAAAAGATAAAAACTAGGGTAGTACGTGCCAAAGAAATGCGAATACAGTAGAGAGGATAATGCAAATAGATCGAACACGTACTGTCACACATCCAATAAAGACGGTGATAAATTATACAGTTCATGGGCCAAAAGAGGCCCCCGAGGAGGATGCGGCCGAGGTTAGTGGGCCCCATGGCCCGCCCTAGGGAGGGGCGGCGCGGGTGCCGTGAGAGGGGGCGGCACCGAGCGCCGGGTGGCCATGGGCCCCACGTGGCTGCTCACCGCCGTCGCTGTCACTGTCGCGGCGAAGTTACCTTAACTATTATTATTATTTAGGAAATTAAGATTAGCAAACGGAAAGTTCGTGTTCGATAAAGACTTTTCCGTTAGCCCTAATCCACCGCCGCCCCAGCTTTTCCTCCTCCAATTCTCTTGTGCCAAATCCACCCTCCCTGCTACATACGTGTGTTACACGTACCTTGCAGATGTGCCGAGGCCAAGGGGAACCATGTACAGCAGAATAGCGGTGTTGACGCTGCAAATTCAATTCGTGAGCAATATAGTGTCCAGTTAAGCAACTAATTAATACAATGAAATTAAAAGTAGTAATGTCCAGTGGTTACCATATCGACAAGACGGAAGTCTCGAGTTTAGGGTTTGGCAAAAACCCAGAGAGCAGAACTAGCAGCTCAAACGACCACCACTCCAAGCTTTAATGAAGGCAAGCACCAGTGAAATTAAATGCATGGTCAGACTACTACAGAAAAACTAACAGTAACGTGCTGCTAGTGCAATTCAATAATTACGTACCAAACCATCATCGCCGACGGGACGGCGAGCTTTGCGTAGTCCCGGAGGCCAGAGAAAGAGAAGGCCTCGGTGGAGAACCCCGTCCATGTCGCCTTGCAAGCGCTGGACAGCCTGACGTAGAGAGCAAGCACGGTCAAGTTGACGCCATAGGAGACGGCGGCGCTGAGCGCGGCGCCCTTGCTCCCCATGCCGGCCCTGTACACCAGCGCGTAGCACAGCAAGACGTGGGTGAGCGCCGTGACGCCCGAGCTGGCCATGACGGGCACGACGGCGCTCTGCGTCTGCAGGAACCTCATGTGGCAGGTGAGCGGCACGAACGCGGCGAGCGACGGGATCAGCCACAGCGCGTACGCGCCGGCCTCGGCGGCGATGTCCGGGTCCCTCGCCGGCGGCCAGGAGGAGCCGCTCCGCGAACGCCCACGCCAGCGCGACGGGGAGGGCGGCCAGCGCGAGCACCAGCATGGCGCGCTGCTTGTACACGCCCAGCAGCGCGTACCGCTGCGCCCCGAACGCCTGCCCGCACAGCGTGTCCAGCGCGCCGGCCATGCCGGCCACCAGGCTGAAGCCCGTCACGTTGGCCAGCGACGCCGCCAGGGAGGCGCCGGCGAGAGGGAGCTCCCGAGGTGGCCCACGAACATGACCGACACCATCTGGACGGCGTTCCGCAGGATGAAGCTCAGGACCAGTGGTCCGGCGAGACGCAGCAGTCTCTTGGACTCGGTTGCCGCCGCCGACGAGCCGCTGTCGTCGGCGGTGGAGCGGCGTGGCACGAGCAGTGGCTCGGCCTCCATGCTTGGCCCATCCACCATGCCACTCGATCACTGGTGAGCTGAGTGTCTTGCTCTAGATTTCGTGCAGGGTGACGGATGCTTCGGTGTGGGTGTGTGATGCCGGCCAGCTACTTAATTATCGGGGTGGCAGAATAGAATGCGGCGTTTGCAAGCATTCAGTGCATGTGGCGCAGCAACATACTGGTGTTCAGACAACTCAAAACATTACGGTACTTCTGTTACCGGCCCTTGTTCTCTTCGCAAATGTTAGAAAAATTTGCGACTGTAGAATTTCGTTAATTATATTTGGCAATTATGGCCCAATCGTGGACTAACTAGGTTCAAAAGATTCGTCTCGTGATTTACAACTACACTGTGCAATTAATTATTTTTTTACTTAACATTTAATTAGTGCTCAATGAATGTGGCTAAAAGTTAATGTGATGAAGAGAGAGTACAAAAATCTAGAATTTGGAGAGGAAGAGAACAAGGGCCTGGTAGAAAGTAATAGTCCAATGAAATCTGAATTATTCTTTTTTTAGATTTTATAAATAATATAAAAACAATAATAATCTAAGAAGAAAATACTCAATTCCTAAAAGCATCTACAAGAGTACCCAAATTTTTTGTTTCTAGAATCCTCGACTTTTCTAAGTCGCCAATAATAGTTGGGAACAGAAAAGAAAAATCTCTCCAACAATTTCTAAAAATACCTCCTAAATATCAAAAAAATTAGGTCATATGAAACTTTCTTGACGACACGTGGGTTTTTTTTCCACGGGAGATCGCCTACAGTACATCCAGGTTGTGCTTGCCCCAGCAGTTCATTCAGGACCGCGATCTGCGGTCGGCCTGAAGAAGCCAGTACCACAACAAGTGGTCGGCCATCCTACAGCAAAGGCGCAGGAAAAGGCAGCAGCAGCTTTCTGCCAGCACAGGCAGGCAGCAGCCGGCCATAGCAGGCAAAAGAGCCAGCCCCCTGCCGGCCTGCAGCAACAGCCACAGGCACGCAGTAGAGAAGAGAACGATCGCCGGGCGAAACTCTCGGATTTTTCGGATTTTTCCAAGTATATCGTGAGTTGTTGGAGGTGTTTTTTTCCCTTTAATTTACTAAAAATTCTAGATTGGGACAGTGTTTTGGAAAATCTTGGGATGCTCTTTATCTCAGCTGAAGCTAGCGCACTTCTTTTCCCTAGGGCGAAAAGGAACAAACACCCCGATTATCCAAATCCATTATCTTTGGTGGGAGATAAAAGGACAAACAGATGGCCCTTTCTTTCTCTTTCTTTGACATTAATCTAAGAAAAAGAACAAAAAAAAAAACTCTCGACTTGTCAAATCCTTTAATTTCCGGATTCGATACCTTTTAATGAATGTGTTGTTTCTGACAATCCATCATGTTAATGTTGTATGTCGGTTATGTTATACTCAATTAACAAAGTACTTACAGTTAACACCGAATTCTTGAATCACACATCAGCAAGAACTAGAACGTTCACGCATCAAGTAACTCCAAGATAGTGAAGCCGATATCATAGATTAGTTAGGCCAATTTAAAGACCATCCTTCGCCAATAAAAGATCGAGAGCAACTCTCAGAAGACCTGTCGAGGAGATGCACATCAGGTTGCCCTAGGGTCAGCAAGACCATCTAGAACATCACCGAATCTTGCAGAGAAACATGCTGAACAACAAGGGAATTTGAAAAGGTAGAGTAAAAAGAAGTAATAGATGTATTTTTGTTCTATTGGATTTTAGATTTCTCAATTAGCCGTGATCCTCCAACATATCTAGGGTGGTTGTCTTAAGCATGTAAGAAACATATCCCAAATACGTTTTTGCATGTTTTCCATGTCAAAACATTGCCAAAAAACTAATCTAGACTCTTAACCGGTTTGGAGACCATGAACACGATTTGGATAGCTTTCTAGCCTGAAATTTGTTATTTTTATATCTCACAAATGAAGTCAAGTTTGGACAAAATATTTTACAAGGTTGTGTATCATCATATTATCTATATGTGCGATTTTTTATGAATTTAGACGACTTTTTTGCTGTGGTTTGCACGGGTTTTCACGGTAAGTTGGTTTGCACTAGATACATTCCCTTTTATGAAATCATATTTCAGGGCAAATCTATTAATATGGTTTTCACATCTTTAAACTCAACAACTTAAAAGCTATTCATAATTTATATTCTGAATATTTGATCCAAACCTTATGGAAAAACAACTTCTTTTACCAATCCGGAGGAAGTATACGACTTTGCTTTTAAGAAAGCTAATTAAAAGTCATACTAGCTAGGGACTGCAGCCAACAATTTAGAACAGCAGAGACACCACACAGGTCTCCTAACCACTCAACATCACTAAAAGAAAAGCTACATGATCATGATGTCAGAACAAGCTAAGGCTGGTCAATCGACTCCTTCAGTCCTTACTCAGCCACAGAATGAAGCAATGAACTATCAGTTTCATGTTGTCCCTGCCCTTTTAGCATGTCTGCTGTCCACATCTACAGAAATTTGCTCAAAGTCATCCTGAATCACCCCATCAGAAAAAAGTGCTTTTCTCGATCACCATCTTGTTCTTGTTCTTTCACACTGCACAACCTTCAAAAAAGAATATACTCCCTCGGTCTTAAAAAGAAAATCCAATTCTAAGTTTAAAACTAGTCAAACTTTTTTTTTTAAAAAAAAAAACCTGACAACATGTATAGAAATAATATCGGTATTTATTTCTTTAATTAGGTTTACTAACAAAATATAATTTAGAGTTTTGCTCCAGTGGACCCTTTTCTGAAAACTGCATGAATCTTAAAGCAGCCATGTAATTTAATTAAATATATCCTTTGTTTATTATCGGATCCAGCCTAGCAGCCCTATCCATGCTAGCAAGTCCAGACCAGCCCAAGCCCAGTCCAGTTGCTGCCCTCATGTGCTCGTGCTTGTCACACGCATCATGCGGACGATGGCGGCGCCGCCACTACACAGCTACCGAACCTGCCTTCGGCATGCCGCAGCCCTGTCGCCTCAAGCCTCATTCCTCAAGACAGGCGTCTCCTGACCACTGTGACCTTCCACACCTCTGTGGTGGTTTCGAATTCAACTTGTCAAAAGTTGCAACAAATTATGGAATCATGGTTAAATTGAAGGTTTCACGAACTGACAAAATGTGTACAGATGTACAGATACTTTAGGTTTGGCGAGGCAAGCTAGCAATTGTACAGTCTAGTTCATCTGTATCATCACCCAACTATCTCGGGGCTGGGTGGTGCCTCTGCCGCCCATCCGTCCGACGCCGCAGCCGCCCTTCGTCAATCCGTCGCTGCCGCCGCCCACTTGACAGAAGCACACGATCCAGAAATATTGGTTTGGGCTGGGCTGCTGGCCGGGCAGGATCCGGGTTCTGTTTGGGTGTGGGCTGTGCCAAAGCCCAGATCCATGCATGATAAAATTAATTAAAATTAATAATTAGAATGCTTTAAGATTTGTGTACTATTTTTTGAGAGGACCACCGAGTAAAACTCTATATTTTATTACTAATCTAATAATATTTATGTGGTATCATAAATAAATTTTATATTTCTAGCTTGGTCAAATTGAGAATTGTTTGATTTATTGAGAAGTAAGAATTGTATTTTTTTTAAGGAACCAGGGTATCTGTGTCTGTGTTACAATTTTGCTCCGTTCAGTTGGTTGGATAGCGGCTGGTTTCTTGTTATTGGCTGGTTGGCTACTGCTGGGAGCTACTATAGAAGTAGACCAGGCACGGTGAATATGAAGCAATAAATGGTGTTCCCCCGGAGAATTTAAATGAGGAGCGCAATAAACTGAACTTTGCATAAAAAAAGGATATTTATCCTGTCCCTAGGAGCGGGTCCGTGCTAATGCTAACATTTAAGATAGCACAAACTCAACAACCAAAATGATGTATATGCTTTAGTGATTGTGAAAAAAAATGATATCTATAATATAGTGGATACACACACAAGTTTTTCACATATACAACAAAAAAGTACTAATGGAATAAGACCATGCATTATTGTGTGTTAAAAGAGAGCTGGCTTCTCTGGTGAGTCAGTCAACGTCCATGCTCGTCAGACTTAGTCTTGGAATGGGTCAAATGCTGCTACTGCTTCTCTGATCCAACCTGCCATGAAACATGAAACATTCTTCAAACCAATAGATTCATTAGCACAATTAGCACCGACACTTTCACAGAAAATAAAAATCTATCACATTTAGGTGGGAGTGGGACGCAGATGCAATTTATCTGTGCTACGGACATGCGGAAACATTTCAAGGGCCTGTTTCAGAGGTCTAAAACTCATTATTTGATCAATTTGATCCTCAAATATATTGCGTCAAATATCCGCTAAAATTAAACACCACTAGGACTCATCCCGGTTCCCAGCAAGTAGAACTGAACTGAGCTCGAGGAGTTTCCCAAACATATGAAGAATGGGGGCAAATCATACTTGAATTCAAAATGCTGTTTGACTGCTACTACTACAGACAGGATCATACCCAAACTAAATCACAGGTATTCTGAATACCACAATACAAGCTCCAGTCCGGCGACAGCTGCCGATTCCCCTCCCAGCAGGACATGGCAAAATGAAAAAACAAGACAAGAGGATGGCATCAGGGCCGCAGGAGGCGTGGCGTACGGCGTGGCATACCGCGAGCTCATCGACATCAATCTGGACGAAGATAGCATTGATGGTGCGGTAGGCTAGCTCCTTGAAGGTCGGCTCGATGAAGCGGCAGGGCCTGCATCAGGATGCTAAGAACGTGGGTGGGAGGCGCGGCTGTGACTCCGGCCGCCGGGGGAGGATCGCCGGAGAAGAATCTTGTGGAGAGCCGGAGAAGAAGGGGCTGGAGAGCCGATGGAGAAGAAGGTATAGAGTGCGACTCCGGCCACCAGATTCGCCTATCGCCAACGAGCCGGAGGACACCGTCGGAGCTGGAGAGGTCACCGCTGCCCGGAACCAGGAGGCGGCGGCGGAAGTTGCACGTTCTCCTTTTTTTTTTTCCTTCCGTGAACGTTCAAGCGGAGAGGATAGATAACGCCTCAAGAGACACGCGTGATTGGTGTGCCGTGGTGCCGCGACTCGTGCGCGGGATGTTGAGGATGGAGGGCAGGACGTGTGACACTTTTCATCTGAGCCGTCGGATATATATGAGTAAGGAGAGAGAATGATTCAAATCGAATCTAGACTGTCAATTCTAATTGTGTTGTTTTTTGGTACAATAGATTAGATGGATCAAGACGGAACTCCTCAGCGGAGGACGTTTTTCGCGTGTGGACGTAGGAAAGAAAATCTGGTGTATTAGTAGGTTGATATAATCTGGAGCTAGACACGTGATGGTACAAGCATGAAGTCGCGGCGCATTTAATTTAATCCTTAATTATTTCTTTGATCAAATCAAATCATTTATACGTGTTCCGTTGCCATCCTGCATCAAGACCAGCATGATTGCATGAACTCGCTCGTCTATCGGCAAGACAGTGGTGGTCTATATATCCTCCAGGAAAAGCACGGTGAGTTGGTGATGAAGAGATGAACCGTTGATAGTTGGTGACGATTTCAATGATGAATCAGAGTTACTAGCAATGAATGTCAACATGTTGTGCCTTTCCAACTGCAGGATCTGGAATGGGGGCAGCAGCTGTGTTCGAGCGGGGGGATGCCGTGGATGGACTCTCCAACGTGAGGGACACCCAAACACATAAATTTTCTGTCTAGGGATGCAAAGTAGAGGTGCAGAAAAATCATCCTAGAGCAGCATATGCCTGCTATCCGTATTTCTTTTAACAAAGACTACTCTGTATACGAAGAATAAAAGGGCATCATACGGTATCCTCTTGTTATCTTGTAGCCACCTAATAAGATGCGAAAGGAAAAAAGAAAAAAGAAAAAGGCCGGGTGTTGTAGCCAGCTCAATGAGAGCTTGTTCTGTTATTGCTTTTTGTCTCCCAAACTGAACTAGCAGCTAAATTCCAGCTCATTGCCTTTTGTGTATTTGAAACCAGAAGGATGAAGAGAGCACATTTGTGCAGGGTGCACTAGGGTAATTAAATTGCAAATCTGTTGCTTGCCACCACTGTTATCTGGTAGTAGTTGGTAGCATTTTGTTCAGTGTGCTGGATGAACTGGTATGATTCCGCTGTGTAGCTTATAATTTACTAGTTAGGAAATACCCATCCTCGCAGCAACCCCGATTTTTGGATGTCCCTTTCCCAAGCCCAGTAAGGCCAGCACCCAGCAGTACTCTTTTGAGTACTGACTGTCCAATTGGATGAAGTCATAATAGCAAAGGTACAAACACAATTCATTTAGTACAAGCACTACTCGAGATTTGACCGTGTTCAGTAATCACAGGCAGTACGCAATTCATCGTCACAGCTCAGGACTCCAAAAGCATACCCACCATCCATTTAGCACTGATCTAGTGCTAATGAATGTTCAGCATCAGAGGATACATGCACGAATGCCTGGATTTCATTTTCTTCCAGCCCTTCCTAGGCCTATACTGAACTGCCTACACTGATGGGCGAACTGAAATACAAGTTGAGCTCTTCTAACATCAGATGCTCCCCTAGCCTTCAACAAAAGCCTCTCATGGTTGATGGTTCTCCGCTCCATTGCCCTAGCTACAACTTCTACCCCCAGAGCTAGCACTCGTACCACTTGCAACACAAGGAACGCTACCACTACCACTACTACTAGTCTACTACCACCACCAGCCAACCTTTCCTTACTTATCTTGGCCCAACATCATCTGGAGCTCTTCGACACGCATCTCCTTCTCATCCTTGCCTCCCTTCTTTCCGAATGCGCTGCTGATCAGCCGCTTCTTCCTCTCCTGCAGGGCCAGTATCCTCTCCTCGATGCTGCCCTTCACGATGAGCATTATCACCTTCACTTCTTTGTTCTGTCCGATCCGGTGCACCGTGTCCATGGCTTGCTCCTCTACCGCGGGGTTCGACCAGGGGTCGAACAGGTACACTGTCGAGGCAGCTGTGAGGTTCACGCCAGCTCCGTGGCTTTCAAGCTGGCCAATAGCACAGTTGGGGAGTCAGGGCCACCGTGAGTGAATTCTTGGATGACTTGCAGCCTCTTCTTCGGGTTCATTGAGCCGTCAAGGCGTAGTGTCTTAAAGCCTGCCTTTCTGAGGGGCGCTTCCAGCAAGATCAGCATTTGCTTGAACTGAGAAAAAACAACAGACTTCGACAAGGGGTCTTTGTTCTGTGAAGCCTTCAGCAGCTTCAGCAATGCTTGAACCTTAGAGGAGAGGGGCCTGTGAGACTCGAGGTTGCTTGATCCATCTTCATCAGGATGCTCTACCTCTGGAGCAAGGAAGAGGTCCTCTTTGGATAAGGTGCGCCTGCACATTGGACAGCGGGAACTGGAGCTCTCGAGGATTTTCATGATGCAGGTTTGGCAGTATATGTGAGTGTAGCTGGTTATGATAGTTTTAGTTGGTGGACAGTGGCAAATCGGGCAGTCAAAGTCATCTCCATCATCAACCAATGAGGCCAGTTTCTTCAACAGCTCTGGGTTTTTGGACACATCTGCATGAAGGCACATCAAAGTGAAAGACAACCACCACATTAGGTTGTGATGATCATAACAAAAGGATAGGAAAAATCTAAACTATTAAAAATGATAAACTGATTCTCTCCCCAATTTTTTCCAGCTTTTTAGTTCATATATCTCAAAAAAAATAAAGATTAGCCATTAACTCATTATACATTCAAGCACTTCTCACTAATCGGCCTTAGGATTTCATGAAGCATCGATAACCTAAGCTAATCACCAGATCTGACTGAGTAACTTAACTGGTATGAACCATACAAAATATTTCATATTCTGGCAGATTGTATATATAAGTACTTTTAGGATTCTTGAGTCAAATTTTATAACTTTGACTATCAAAACATATAGAGTCAAGTCGATTAACAATATAATAGTGATGTTGGCAGATTAATCATGAAAAATACACATTGTATACCATATTTTTATAGAAACTGTTATAATTAATGATCTGTGTTGTAGACCATTCCAATGTCCAAAACAATTTAAATTTGTGGTAGGAGGGTGTATTCTACTATGATTAAATCCTTTTAGTTAACAATTGCTAGGCCTGATAATAAATAACAAATTTTTTTCTAAGAAATAAAGGAATGAAACTTTTTTATGGCAAAAACTTTGGGGAGAACCCATAGTAGCTTTTGTATTAAATTAAATAGAAAAACACTGGGTTATACTTACAACCAGATTAACTGAAAGTATCGAGCCAAAACAGAAGGATGACCTAAGGTCATCCCTGAATCTAAGAGATTGAAGAAGACATTGATTCTTGAAATTAGCCAACCAAAGTGATGTAGTGGGGTCCCTTCTCTGGAAAACTTTATCATTGCGCAATTTCCAAAGTTCTCAAGCAAGGAATGAAACTTATTATTGATGATGTCCTTTCAAAATCAAAGTTCCTTTTCTCCATAAAGCAGAGCTGCTATCTAACTTGGCTGAGCTGAGAGCATAATCACAAATTTCTTGGCAATGTGGTGTCTTAGAACAAGAGTAATCCGACAATATTGGACTCTTGTAGAAAACAATTTGAGGGCACATGCTTTAATGGCCATGCAATGATTAAAGGGCTCTTTGAAGAATGACAGGATATTGTACAGTGCAGTAATATATGGCAACGTTGGTGAATAAAATGAGTTTCTTTCCTTCTCTAATATAATTCCCTGTCATTTTATACACACTAACCATCCACTCCAACAAGAGATGTATGTTTAATAAAAAAACATAAAACCAATTACTATCATTTGCTAAGCCTGAATGAGTAAACTAAAAGCAATTACTACTTGCCATTTGGGTTTATATAAAAATAAGATAGAACTTCTTTCCAAAAAATTAACATAACACTTCATTAACCAGATGAAAACTAACATAATACTATTTGCAATACCTGACATATTAATATATTATATTTTTAAAGTAACAAGTCCATCCATTTTGAGTTAGCACATTTCAACTATCAAGTTGGGCAGATGAAAAGCTTGCTATGGCCGTAGAATATCATGGTAACAACAAGTCAGAATTAAAATAAAAGAAAAAAAGGCATACCTTCGATAGAGTTTGTAGGAAACCATGCTTTCATGTCTAGGGGACACAATGCAACATCATTACACAGCTGGCGGAGCCTCAGAACGAAGTAAAGCACAGTTGCGTAATTACTCAAAATTGAATCCTTGCCACCAAATTCCTGTATTTTGGTTTTCCCTTCCTGTTCCATCTGATCATAGTATTCACGCTCCTCTGAAGAAAGATCAATATAACATGCCAAAACAGTTTTGGAGGGAAGTTCAACCATGCTCTTGGTTCCAATGTCTATCTCTTTGATTCTGCGCAGCGAAATAGCGCCTAGGAGGTTCTGGGATAAGCAGACAAAAGAAATTCAAGATTTGTGAGTGAAAGATAGGCATTTTTTTAGATTGCTACGAAACTGTGTTTCAAACAGCAGATTTACAAATTAAAGTAGACCAGTGTGTCATGTTCTTTTTTTACTGCATGCTGTGCCATGTTGGAACCAGGTATAAATAATATGATGCTAATTATATATGTGGAAACAAATTGTGATGGTAACTGCCAAGTAACATTTGAGTTAAAAACATACACCCCACAAACCCAACTACATACACAGACTGCAAGACGTCCTACCACTAAAATAGAATGAGGAGTTACGCATATAACTTGGTAACTGTGCTATCAGGTTTGCAAGTCAGAGCCTTTTACCATTCAAGAGCATTTGATGCAGCTACCCATAATTTCTAATCCCCAGATCTTACAGTTGTGCAACGAATCGATAAAGATGGCCTATACATGAAAATTAAGAATGAAAAATCAAGTTAACTTACTTGCAACCGTGACAACCCAGTCTTATTTCGTTTCTCTAAGGGCTGCTGGATCAAGTCCTGCCAGTAGACCTCGATTGAGTAAGGCTGGAATCTTAAAAATGCCATGAGGGGGTACAAATCAAACGAGCTGTTGTGAATGGGTGTCCCAGTGACCACCCACCGCCTCTCTGCATTCAAAGCGATGACTGCCTTCGACTGCTGTGTTGAAGAGTTCTTGATTACATGCGCTTCATCCAGAATCACGCGAAACCACTCAATATCCTTCACCAGTGTGAGTCCTCCTGCTCAAATTCTGTCCCCAGGATGCTGTAGGTGGTAAGAACAAGATCATACTTCAACAGCTCCTTCTTATCTTTCATCCGCTCGCCATGGTACATGTAAACTTTCAGACAGTCTTCTTTCAAGTGCTCCTCCAGCTGTGTCACCCAAGACGACAATACTGAGAGCGGGCACACTACAAGCGTGGTCCGCGAACCCTCCCCTGCATCCTCGACCTTCCACCCCTTGCCCCTTTTAGCATTCTTCACACCCACATTGCGAGCTTTAGTCCTTCCAATCAATGACAGGAGCGTAAGGGTCTTCCCTAGCCCCATATCACCAGCGAAAATCCCGCCCTTTAGCGGTGGTGGCCGTCTCTCTCCATCTTCTGAAGGGTAAGCACGTTCTCGAATCCCCCATCTTCACATTCTTGCCAGAAGGGCGGTAGGTCGGCGGACTCCTCCCGGTGCACCATCCACCACAGCGCCTCCTTCTGGTGGGCGAAAAGCTTCGATAGCACGACATCCCCGGGTGGGTCCATGGGCTGAATCTGGTTCTCCTCTTCCTTCTTCCCCACAAGCGAGAAGAGCTTATCGACGTCCCGATTGCGGTTGGCATTATTGGTCCGCTCCATGACCGCGGCAGCCTAGGAGAGGGCGAACTCGGGGTGGTCGGCGTGGATGAGCTCGAGGCCGGCCTCGCGGAGCGCGGCCTCGACGTCGGCGGCGTCAGCGAGGCGCGCGAAGAGGTGGACCTGGCACGGGAGGTTGAAGGCGTTGGACCGGGGCACGATGTCGTGCACCGCGGCAAGGAGGTTGGAGTCGAGGAGCGGGGCGAGCACCGCCGCGAGGGCTTTCGGGAGGTAGCCGACCTGGGCGTTGCGGGCGTTGAAGATGGCGATGGCGTTGCTGTCGTGGGTGTTGAGCGGCTCGCGGACCAGGCCGACGATCTCGCGGTCGGGGTGGTAGAACATGCCGTCGATCCTGGAGACGAGGAAGCCCAGGAGGTAGGTGTCGTCATCGTCGTCATCGGCGGCGGCGGTGGCGGTGGCGCCGCGGAGGAGGAAGCCGCCATGGCCGGTGACAGTGGGGCCCGAAGCGGGAGGGAACAGGGGAGATCGGGGGAGGGGTTTGGGATTGGGGGTTTGAATAGGAGGCGGCGCCGCGGCGGAAACGAAAGCGGAAT